>PVJH01014569.1:0-56466 GCA_004026705.1 Nesogale talazaci | reverse complement strand
CTCTCCAGCGACAGTTTGCCAACCATAAAGTATCAGACTGAAGGTGATCTTGTATGGAACAAGCCGTTTCCTGGTCCTCCTTCAGACCATTGTGGCAGTCAGAGGGGGTTTTCAGTGCCTTCCAATCTGGGGGATTATCATCCAGCACTGTATGGAACAATACTCCTTTCTTTTTCTTTTTTTTTATTGTGGTAAAATATTTACAACATGAAATTCACCATTTAAGTTTCTCTCAAGTGTCCACTCCAGCAGGCTCCATCACACAATGCTGTGCAGATATTCCACTATCTGTTTTCAAAACTTTTTCATCTCTCCCCAAAAGTCACTTAGTCAACCCATCTTGAGGCCATTGTAACCATACTACTTTCCTCTACCCATTTGCCTATAGTAGAAATATTGTACATATTGGGTCATACGGTATTTGTCCTTGTCTATCTCTCTTATGTCACTTAGTTTTGTTTTCAGTGTTTACCCAAGTAACAGCATGTATCAGAATTGTATTTCTTTAGACTGAGCCCCGGTGGCGTAGTGGTTGAGTGCGGGACTGCAGTCCACTGGCTTGGTGGTTCAAATCCAGCAGCAGCAAGGATGGATAGCTCCCACGACCACCAGAAGGCAGTGATGCCAAACCACCACCTCCCCCCCAAAAAAGAATTGTATTTCTTTATGGAAAAAAATTTCCATTGTTTATATATTCCATATTTTGTTTGTTCATCTGTTAATAGGCGTTTTGGTTGTTTCTACCTCTCATTTATTGCAAATAATGCTTCAATAAACATTGATGTTCATGTTTTCAATTGTTCTGGGCATGTGCTTTTATGAAGAAAATTGCTGGGTTGTATGGAAATTCTGTGTTTAGGTTTTTGAAAGCACAAACTGTTTTCCAAAGGGACTGTAGTTTTTTATATTCTCACTAACAATGGATGAGGCTCCAAATTTCATCACCTCTTTTCCAACACTACCATATCTTTAGGTGTGTAAATATTAAAATCAGTATTACTTGAAAAATATAACAACCACATAAAATAAACCAATCTGCTATTGAATTTACCAGGAGATATGTACCTGTTGAATATCAGGAGATATTTACAATTTAAACAATTGCCTTGGGGCTGAGCCCCAGTGGCGTAGTGGTTGAGTTCAGGACTGCGGCCCATGGGCTTGGCGGTTCAAATCCAGCAGCAATCCAGGAGCAAGGCTGGGTAGCTCCCACGACCACCAGAGAGCAGTGATGCCAAAAAAAAAATGCCTTGGCTTACAGTTCACGTACCATACAATTCCTAAGTTCAATAAAATTAAGAAGACTAGATAAGCATCACTACAATCGATTTTAGAACATTTTCTTCTTTCTTGTACTTAGTGTTAGCACCCCATTTCCCCCAATCACTCCTGCCATACCCCAAAGAAGTGATTAAATGAGTTACTGTCTCTATAGATTTACCTCTCCTGACTTGTTTACGTATTTAAAAATTCACAAAATAAAATAAAAATAAAAGCAATAACAAGCTAAAACAGGAGGAAATCTCAATAGAAAAAGTAGAAAATATTGGAAACTAGAAAAAATGAGTCAAAACAGGCAACAAATTCCAAGATGGTAAATTTTAGCCTCACTGCATTTGCAGTAATCCACTTTCCAATTCACTCTGCATGATTGCAAGGCTTTCTATCATAGTAACTGGGAGCAGAGTGGTGACATTTCCTTGTGGGTTTCATTTACATTTACCTAATGACTAATGACATTAAGCCTCTTCACATGCGCTTATTAGTCATTTGTATATCTTCTTTAGGGACAAAATTACCCATTGAAGTCATTTTCCCATTTTTAAATAGTATTGTTTGATTTCATTGTTGCTGAGTTGTAGTTCTTTATATACTCTGCATATTAAACTCATATCAAATATCATTCCTACATATTTGTTTTCCAAATCAGTAGGCTGCATTTTTTTATTTCTTAATAAAATTATTTCATGCATTCACAAAAGTTTATTTTCATGAAGTTTAACTTAGCTAATAGTCCTCCATCCCTTAGGCTTTTGGCATCATATCTAAGAACTGTTGTCCAGAAATCCTCTAGTAATTGCACAGTTTAATTCTTATATTTCATTTCTTTTCATTTGATTCTTTATGAGTTAACTTTTGTATATGGTAAGAGATGTGGATCTCACTTCATTCTTCTGTAAATGGCAGCTCAGATGCTCCACCTTCATTGTTGAACAAGAGTCCATTCTTGCCTCATTGAAAGGGTTTAGCATCTCTGACAAAAATATATTCGTAATAGACACCGGGGTTATTTCCAGACTCTCTATTCTCTTCCAATGGATTATATGTCTATCCATAGGTTATCACCAAACACTTGTGTGTGCTTGTGAAAATATATATACTCAATGAACAATTCCTACTGTATCGATCAGTAATATTAGTTGCAGTATTCACATCATGTTAGCTATCTCATAACCTGTACTCATAATCTCACCACCACTAACTTAGGTTCTCAAATCTTTAAAGTCCTCAGCTGTGCTTCTGAAGTTACTGTTGTCAATTTGATCATTTGTGAATAATCTTTAAAGAGTGTGGCATGTAAGGTCAACCGTCTTTATTATTTGACTAGCAAACTAATAGCAACTAGACTGTTGCCTAATTTAAAGAGGATTTTGTGGGATAATTTGGGTTTAACAGTCCTAATATATTCAGAATAGTATATGTGGGGGTGCCCACAGTCTTAATGAATACATTAAGTCTGGCTTCCATAAGAAGTTGACATTGTGTTTCACATTTTCTCTCCTTTTAATCAGAATCTATTAGGTCAAAACCTTCAGGAGTGGAAGTCAGGCACCTCTTATTTAGTCTTCTCTCTTAGCAAAAGAGCCTTATGACGCATTGAGTCCTGAAGTCCTTCTCCGTCCTCAGCCCCTGGGTCTCCTATTGTTCAAGGTGAATAGAGGCCAGTGGTTATATAATCCACAGGATTTTCGATGGTTAATTCTTATAAAGTAGACTGTCTGATTTGTCTTCCTGGTCTAACTTCATCTGAAAGTCCCACTGACACTGTCTACTATGGGTGACCCTGCTGGTGATGGAAAGACTGGTGGTATAGCTCCCGCCTCATAGCATGGCCATGGACAGATAGGTATGAAGGAAGTACTCTTATCACATTATATCCCAATCTCTGTATTTCATGGCATCCATTCTGCAGCTCGTGGTATATCTTATATCTAACCTGAGTCTATTAGATTCTGCTCTTTGAGATGGAAATCCAAGCCTTTAACTATTGAAATACCGTGGCTATTGAAACCAGTCACTGGAATAGCACACCCTGCTTGGTAAAGTATAGAGGCATCAAACGAAGAGGGAGACCCTGACCGTCTGTGCTGAAACAGTGGCTGCGACAATGTTG
Organism: Nesogale talazaci; assembly: GCA_004026705.1. Taxonomy (NCBI): domain Eukaryota; kingdom Metazoa; phylum Chordata; class Mammalia; order Afrosoricida; family Tenrecidae; genus Nesogale; species Nesogale talazaci. Next base: position 53,072 of record PVJH01014569.1, on the reverse strand, counting down.
TCAAGCAGAATCTCCATTGCAGGATGGCATGGGACTGAGCAATGCTTCCTTCTGTTATATGCAGAGTCACTCTGAGCCGGCACCAGCTGGCTGGCACCTGATAGCACACACACTGAAAACCAAATGGTTTAAGGGACTGGATTTCGCCTTTGTGATGTGATCTAACCCTGTGTCTTAATTTAAATATGAATGATGACCTTCACGATCTAAACTGGATTCATGAAAGTGCAAGCCCTGGACTAGAACAAGGAACTTCAGGTACCCGGGGGGCAAAAAATGTAAGGAGCCATGTAAACGTGGGAACATACAAATGCACCTGCAAGAACCTGTCAATTCCTCCTTAAATGTGTGCCCTAGGTACTCCTTTCCCTCCTGCTAGTCCTGCCCTTGTGCCTGAGACAATACATACCTCTGAATTGATGAGCTGACGGTTAAGAGAAACTGAGCTTAAGTTGTAAACAACATGTTTGCCGAAGGGTTTGGTGACAGGGGAAGCCCAAAGGCCATTTGCAAAGAGCATTGTCAAGTCGATTGTGGCAAATGTGATTACATTAAAATGGAACACCTGATCATTTGATCTCCCTTTTGGCCCGTGCTAAACTTGCTTCAGTTTTTAATATGTTCTGCTTTCTTTTTGATTGAGAATTTTCTAGGTTTTGTCTTGCCATTGTTGTTGGGGGGGGGGTTGTTTGTTTGTTTTCTTCCAATGTTTTATATGATTAGTTGTATATGAAACTCAAGAAGGATGGAGCTTACTGAATACCATATATACTCGGATACAAGCCGGCCTGAATAGCTGCCAAGGCATCTAATTTTATCACAAAAACTGCACACAAATATGCTGAAAAACTCGGCTTATACTTGAATATATACAGTAATTGCCTACAGCCATCACAAGGAAGAATGGGGAACTAGCAACAAGTATGAAAAGAAAATGTACTGAGATGAATTGTGGTGATGATTGCCCAAATCTTCTTAATATAAGTGACTGATTAAACTATATGTAATGTATATGTAAATAAAACTATTAAAAAAATAAAGCTTGACTGGGACAACTAAAAGCAATCCCAGAGGCACAGTGGGTTAAATTCTGGGCTGCTAGCCATAAGGTGAGCGGTTCAAACTCAGCAACCTCTCCAAGAGAGAAAGATAAGGCTGCATGTCTGCCCCTATGAACATGTACAGTTTATAAAACCCTCTGAAAAGTTCCCCTCTGTCCTACCAGGTCACAATGAGATGGAATTGCCTCACTGTCAGTGATCATTGGGATTGGAGACATCTAGACCAATTACGAATAGCAACTCTGGCCAATGATACTTCAAAATCATAATCCTGCCACCAAAAGTTTTCATCACAAGGACATTGCCCATGGCTATAGACAACGATATGCCACAATACCCAGCCAGAGACATGCACCATGACTGGACTCTGAACGCAGTGATGTGGCAGGGTAGGGTTAGCGTTAGCTTGTCCGGTGTCAAGACACACCTCTCTGCTCCAGGATAAGACGTCGCCTCCCAAATACTTTCTAACAAGCCATGGGATTCACTGGCTACCGAAACATACCCCAACTTTTGAAAGCAGGACATCGGATTTATCTAGAGCATGAAGGGTGGATTTATCTACCACATTGTTCCCCAGTTGAAACACAAAGAGATAACGAGTGTGTGGTAACCGATAATGAGTTTCTAACAGGGATGCCCTGGCAGCCTTTCTCAACAGAGCCACAGAACACAGGGAATGAGGGAGAGGCTCGGAGCTCAACACCCTTCTCCCACGAATAGCACTTACCAAGGACCAGTCTAGATTCAGTGGATAGGGTTAGACCATTACCGAGGACGGTTGACATAGGTGTTGGGACTAACTTTTCTCATAGAATTCTTAATGAGAAAAGTTGTTTGGAGTATTAGATCTGGATTAGAAATGAGCAAAGTGCATAATCAAAAGGAAACTTCTAAATTAAAAGTTTTCACACATTCCACAATACAAACAGATCTGATTCGTATGCCTAAACCTTTGGTTCAGTAAAGTTTATTTTATTTCCTGTTTATTTTGATTTTCCATTTGGCCCTAAAAACCCAAAGTGCATTTTTTTAATTGCCATTGACATACTCCAGGCTCATTCACTTTTTTTTTTTTTGAGGCATCATTCCCCTCAGGTGGTGGGAGTAGGAGGCCCAGCCTTTGCTCCTGGGAGCCGGAATTGAACCTCCATCCCAGTGGGCCGCAGTCCCACACACAACCACTACGCCACCAGGGCTCAGCCTCATTCACTTTTAAGACCAAAAGATCTATTATTTTTATAAATAAGATCTAAATAAAGGTACTAAAAATATATTTAAGGCCAAGTAAAATAAGGTGTCTGTGTATATGTCTGTGTGTGATGTAAAGAGATATGTGTATATTTTTCACCACAGATACAAATTTAAACTTCTTCCAAGAGATAGAGAAGGGCTTGAAGGCAAAGGCTAGACACCTCAATATCACCCTTGGGATTTTTGAAAAATGAATTGAATTGTCTTGACAAATGAATATGACGTAAAACATGATCAAGCATGGATCAAGAAGTAAATTGACAAAAAGTAACCTCTTGGCTTTAATGTTGGATAAATTATTCAATCTTGCTTAGCCTCTGAAATCTGGACTGGTAGAAATATGATTAATAACAAGTTATCTCCAGTAGGGTTATACTGAGGAATCAATGAGCAAAATGTATGTGCTTTGGAAACCTATGCTAATCTTGTTGTTAGGTGCTGTCAAGTCTGTTTGGAGTCATAAGACTTCTACTTCCAACAGAACAAAGCACTGCCAAGTCCTGTGTTATCCTCACAATGTGTATGTTTAAACCCTTTGTTGACACCACTGTGTTCATCCATCCCATGAGGGGTTGACTTTTTCTTGCTGACCTTCAACTTTACCAAGGATGAGCTCCTTCTCCAGGGATTTGTGTACCTGGACAACATGTCCAATGTGTCTGCAAAGAAATCTCTTCACCCTTAATTTAAAGAAGCATTCTGGCTGTACTTCTTTCCAAAGCAGATAGGTTTGTTCTCTAGCATCCATACTGCATTCAATATCCCTTACCAACACCATCATTCAAATGCATCAGTTCTTTTTCAGTCTTCCTTATGCATTGGTCAGCTTCCACATATGTGTCAAACTGGCCTTTCCATCCATCTCACTCTCAAAAGTACAGCTAACACTGCTGGTAGACTATTTCCCAGGGTCTTAGTAAAGAGTAAGAGGTTGAATGAGAGATTAAATTCACAGTGAGTGTCTAGGCCTTCACTAGTCACGTTTTTTCTTCCTTACAAACCCTTCCCAAGAGATATGATCAACCAGAGTACACAACTGTGCTGTTTAATTTTTTAAGAGAAAAAAAATAAAGCCTCTCAAAATGGAAATACATATATAATAACAGCAGGCACTTCAGCAAGCCCATTAGAAAGCATTAGTGCATTTCTTAGATGATTGAAGTTACTCGGGCTTTAGCCTCACATCTTGAAACATGCACAGGGCATGCATTGATGGCCCACTGTCTTATTGCTTAATTAAATGATTAAGTGCTTTACACATGAATAAATCTATTGAGCAGAGACACCACCAGATCTTTGTACACTGAAAACACATTAAGCTTAGAAATGATAAAGAGCCCAGGAAGAGCATAATTAAGATGAGCACAATTGGTTTTATCTAAAATGGAACTTTCATACAAAAGTTTTTCTACAGGAAGCAATAAGAGAAAGTAACTCGCACCATGTATATAGATTGAATGGGACCACAGAAAGCCAGGGTCTAGGACCAGAGCTTGGTGAGAGTCCTTCATAATTTGAAACTACTAGTTAACCCACACATGGCCAGCATCCCCCAGGCTTTGGGGTCTACAGAAACTACAGAAAATATCAGGAGCTACAGGCTTCCTTTCTCTCTTCCTTGTGGCTTCTTCTTCTTCTCTGGCTCAGTGATACCTTCAGTGGGCTTTACCAGAGAAGCAGGCAACACAAGTTTCCTGTGTCTTCCTTTGACCAGCTCAGCTGACTGAATTCCACCTCTCATTCATGATCTTTAGAAACATCCTTGAATGACATTCCTTTTTTGAATGACATTCCTTTTTCCTGTATACAAGGATATTCATAGAGGGAGAAAGAGAGAGGAAACGATAGAGAGCAGATGTCATGCCCCCCCCCAAAAAAATAATGCAGATTCAATGGCACCTCTCATTGCTGTCATTTCTAGTGAGGATTCTGCCATTACTAGCCCCACTTCTCTGTCCCCTCACTCCTAATAGTGCTAATCACAATCTTCTCCCTGGTCTGCGGGCACGCTATGGTCCAAATTCCCCCTCTGTGCTACTCCATTCCTTGTGTTACAGCTCACTGGCATCTGAACACTTTCTGTTTCCATGACATCAACCTGTCCAGCTCCTCTGCTGTTCCACTGCCCATTCAGCAACTCTGCCCCCAGCCATCTCTCCCTTCAAAGTGCACTCGGAGTGGAAGCCCATTTGGTTCCATGCGCTCATCAGCTCATCTTGTAACATCCCTCAAACTTAGCTTCATTCCTTTATTCCCAATCCTACGCCCTCGGACTGTTTAGGGTTCCACTGTGTGACCACCTGGCTGCTCTCCCCACATTCAGTCTCGCTGGGTCCTGCCGTTCATTTATTTGGCACAAATTATTCAGAGAGATCCCTTTAAAAATATAAATTGATGTGCACCCATACTTGAAATCCATCAGCTGCTTCTCACACTCTTAGGATAAAACTCCCATCGCTTTCCATGGATTGCCAGGCCCCGATCCTAGGTTTTCACATCTCAGATCCCCTTCAGTCCTTCACTGCAACCACACTGGAATTCCTTCCACGAGACATTCTTGCCCCACAGATTTTACACATTCTGTTTTCTTTTCCTTAAAATGTTTCACCCCAAAATCAAACCTACCTTCATCCCCTTTGTCGAACAAACTGATATGTATGCCTCCTTAACGTTCAACTGGATCTTTACGTCTTCAGAGAGGATGCTCTCTCCCTAACTGGCCTCAGCTCCATTGTAGTCTTCGTTGTTTCTAATTCCACACTCAAGGCTGGTTTTCTTTGTAAGATTCTAAATGCCACAAAGTATGGAATAAGCTTCTGATGTATACACTCCCAGATTTGCCCACCCAGCAGATGGTCTGCATATGTTAAATCTTTATTAAATGAAAGAAGAAACAAAGATGTAGTCATGCTTCAAGCATCAAGAGAGTAATGGATTATGATCAAATTGGAGTTACTCTGACCTACATCGTGCCTTATGATATGACTCAAAGCATATTCCTCAGAGAAACTAACAGCAACATGTCAGGCTGTAAGACGCTGTTTTAGAACTTCTTTTCAAGTGTTTTCCCTCTTAAAAGATTTTTATTTTAAAACTTTACACAATACAACTATTGGTAAAGTTACCACTATCCTTTAAACTATAATAAGCTAAAAAATGCAATTTTAAAATATGGGTTATAACCAATTGGTATAGAAAGATATATATGTGTGTGTGTCTGTGTATGTGTGCAATATCCATTTCTACATTTATATTTCTATGGATACCTAATTGAAATCAGAAACTTTGGAAGAATTTAAGACATTGTTAAGATTGCTAACTGTGCAAAGAGGTGTGCATTTGAGGGATCAAATTGACTAGAAAAGAAAATTCTTAGCTTTCCTTTTTAATCACATGTAACCAGTCAATGTTTTCAAAGCATAATTTTAAAGAAAAGAAATGAGATAAAAATTCATCAGATGTCTCTATACTCATAATTTTAGTAGTCAGATTAAAACACATACTCATATTATTACTAGGCCTTAACTACTAGGCAAAATGTGGAGGTTACACAGAAAACTAAAGTGATTAGTGAATGTAATCAAAACCATAGTTGTTTCAAGCATGATGGGTCAAATGGTGCCCCACCTTCCAAATTCATACCTGCCTCAGAATGTGACCTTTTCCTCAAAAGAGGTCTTAGCAAGATAACTAAGGTGAAAACTAAGAAAAGATCACACTTTTCTATGATTCCAAACTCCAATAAGAATTACATTTAGGAGGCTGGAAAAAAAATCACACAGAGAAGAAGACAGGATGAGGACAGAGGCAGAGAACAAAGTGATGGGCCCCCAAGCCAAGCAATGCCAGGGATTGCCTGTTCCCATGAGAACCTGGGAAAGAAGCAGGGGACAAACTCTCCCACAGACTCTGAAGCTGACCTAGCCAACACCTTGATTTCACACTTCTGGCCTCCTGACATGTGAGAGAACACACTTGTGGCAAGTCAATCCTCGGTGCCAACCATGGTTATGATTTTGGGTTGTGGTGGTTACATAATCTCCTGTCAAATTGTGAAGGGGTGGAGTCTAACCTGTTGATCAGGTTGTAGGTGGATGATTTCATTTGGAGGAATGAGGGAGATACATAACTCACTGGAGGTCAGACCAATGCATTCTCTGCTTCATCTTCCTGCTGACAAGACACATAGTGCTACATTCGTGTCTTGGACCAGCCAGATGGAGATCCCTGCCTGTGCTGATATGTTTCCACTGGATCCACAATACTTTCCACCCATTGGCCTGTGATCTTCCTGCATTTGGCATCATTGCATGACTACATGAATTTAAAGAGGAATTTATGGACTAGTATGACATAAGGGGTAATATCAGACGTATGGACTTGATCTGAACTGGGCTGGGGTGTTTTCTTAATGTAGAATTGCTCTTTGATATAAAATTCTCTTACACAAATAAGTGTCTCTGGGTTTGTTTCTCAAGTCAACCCGGAATAACACAGCAGTACGGAAATACTAATGCACTGAGTGAACAGAACAGGTGGACACTGCTTACACAGGAGCAGCTCATTTCTACTGTGCAAGCAACCACTCAGAAAAGGCGACAGCAATGTTTCTGTAAGGCAGCAGTGTGCTTAAAATGATCTTTTAGGGCTAAGCCCCGGTAGTGTGGTGGTTGAGTGTGGGACTGCAGCCCACTGGGTTGGCGGTTCAAATCCAGCAGTAGCTCTCCAAGAGCAAGGCTGGGCCTCCTACTCCCACCAGAGGGCAGTGATGCCAAAATAACAACAATGACAAAAATTATCTTTTATTTTCTTCCCTTTCAAAAGATGTCACTTAAAAGTTAATTTTTAACAATGCTACTACTGATAAAGTCTGTATAAGGTTTCAGCGATCATAAGCTAAAATCTGTGGGATTACAAAATAGAGACTACAACTCCTAAATAATTTTAATTGTCTCAAGTATTGCATAATAAAGATTGGCTTACTCTGTGAGAGGTAACCATGTACTGTTCCTAGAGCTGTATCTCTTTCAAGAGACCCAGGAATGCCAATCTCAAGGAGCGCATGGAAAATGCCAGTGTTCAATTTCTAACTGTTCATCTGGACCTTTAGAAATGGGATGGTTTTGTAATGAGATGAATACCCTCCCTTGCTCTCAGAAGCAGCCACACCAACCCTACATCTATCTACGTCTATATTGGCAGAGGGCCCCAGTGGCACTGCGAGAATATCTAATTGACAAAACCTGATAGCTTAATTTTTAAAGTAAGAAAATGGATTTTAAAATTGAGAGCGTGAGAGATTCATCTGAGCACAAAATAGAAATGAAAAAGTCCAAGAGATGCAGATATAAATAAAACTCCAGAAGGCAAGGATCCCAGGAATCCTGAGGGGCAGGACTAACAGAAGCCTATATATTATGAGCCCCAGCGGTAATGGAATTGCAAGGAAAATAAATAACCACAGGGTATGAAGGAGAACTTATTTGAAAAAAATGTTAATGAAGTTCTTCCACTTGGAAGCAAATTGGATATGTATATATGCAGAATGCAATGAGTATGGAAATACATTTGTGTACGTGTGTGTGTGTGTGCATGTGTCTAACCCCACTGCCAGTGAGTGGATTCCAACTGGCGGTTCTAAGGTTTCCATGACTGTAACTCTTGGCTGAAGCAGACAATGTCATCCTTTTCCAGTGGATTGACTGATGGTTTGAATCTCTGATCTTGAAATCATTGGATGAAGCCATTGCACAGCGCCACCAGGCCCCTCTCTCAATGTAGATACCGACGTAAATGTAGCTATACATAAATAATAAATCAGCTATTGCTACATGGATATAGGGATAGATATAGAAATAGAAGATATAGATACAACTGTAGATACATAGATATAGATCCAGACAGGTACCTGTATGTATATCCATATCCAAAATAGCTAAAAGATTTAGTTGCAACTGATCATATGATCGTCCTAACAATGGAAAAATGCAGATAACCAAAACTAACCTAGCCCACCACCAGCAAGTCAGATGTGATTCCAGCAACCCTATAGGATAAGGGAGAACTCTTCCCTGGGACTTCCAAGGCTATCATGACAAGATCCTTTGCCACTGGCTTGCCAGGGACCTAAAGCCCCACATGATTTTCCGGGGCAGTAGTAGACCCCTGGTAACATGCTGATGCTGTTAGGTACTGTCAAGTCAGTTCTGAAGCATCTCAAGCCTGTGTACACAAAAAGGAAACACTGCCCACTCCCAGGCCAGCCTTGCAATTGATCTTGTGTGTTTAAGCCTATTGTTGCAGCCCCTGGGTCCATCCGTCTGGTTGAGGGCCTTTCTTCTTTCTGCCCCTCTCATGTAGCAAGCATGATGTCCTTCTCCAGGGACTGGTCTCTTCTGACAGCATGGAGATGATGTATCACAAAGCTCAACTAATTGTTCAAAGCCTTTCCCAGCTTTTTTTCTTCAGAATATTTAGATATGAATTTGCACAAATATGCACAAATAAATTCAACTTGCATTTTAATATCATGTTTTTCTATAACCCGAGACATGAAAGGATGTTAAATTATACTCATATTCCTAGATAACAAAGATGGTCTTTGTGTGTGGCCTTTATGATAAGGAAGCACATGTCTTTTTGTCCCATCCCTGCCTTCAAACATGTTCTATTAGATCCCATTGCCCACTGACTCATAATGCTACAAATAGATCATCACCACTGTTAAGGTACTTCCTTCCTACTTTCAGTGGCCCTGTAAAATGTTCCCTGTTGGTTTTGCAGGCTATAAATCTTGATGGCCATAGAAAGTTACATCTCTTTCCTGCAGAGTGTCTGGTGGATTGGAATCACTGACCTGTCGTCAGTAGATTAGCACACCCCTGGCTACCAGGGCTCCAGGGAGTCAGAAGGGAGTCCATGGTAGTGAGGGAGAGGCACTTCAGGAGGAGGCGGAAGGTATTGCAATCTAAAGCCCATCTTATTAGATGACATTAGAAAATTCATCATCATTTCCTCAAGCAGGGAAGAATGTTATGGTTATTCAGAATGTTTGCTAAACTTTAAGCAGAAAGTGATGGGACATCTGAAAATTACTCTCAAATAGTCCATAAGAGGATAGATAGATAAATAGATGGATGATAGATAAATAAATAGATATGATAGATAAATAGATGATATAGATAGATGATATATGGATAGATTGATAGAAAGATAGAAGATGGGTAATTGATGATGATGATGATGGTGGTGATGATGATGATGGTGATGATAAAGATAGATGATTGATAGATAGATAGATGATAGATAGATAGATAGATAGATAGATAGATAGATAGATAGATAGCCATTGTCATTTCTCACTTGCGGCAGCTCCATAGTGTAAGAAAACACTGTGGTTTCTAGGGTGTCCAATGACTGATTTCTTGGATGTAGATAGCCAGTCCTTTTTTCTGAGTATCTCTGGATTGATGGACAGGTAGAGATAGGTGTAGATACAGATATAGGAAAAGTAATTATAGTAAATTATAACAAAATATTGTTGAATCTAAGTTGAAGGACATTTAAGTGTATATTATCTATGCTTGGAATTTTTCTAAATTAAAAAATAGAAGCAAAATGCAATGCACAAACATACTCACACACAACCCTGCTCCATTTCCTTCAAAAGTTCAGTCACATCCAACTCCACTCTCTACCTCTCCAGCCCATCCCGCCGACCTCAGCTCAGATAGGACAGCGCGGGGATGCCCTTGAAACCAGGAAGCCAGCCTGTCCTTCCGCTCTTCCTCTACTTGCCATTCCTTTCACTGTTGGCTGGGTTCTTCAGCATCTGGGAAGGAGCAAGGGACCAGAGAAAATGGGACAATGTCATATGCACCTGGCAGTCCCGTAACTTAGATGTCTGTGCCCTCTCACACGGCTGATGCACTAATGGGGATGTACAGGGCTTCTCTGGGAGCACTAGCATCACCTCCCACTTCTTGCTGCTGGGTGTTGAGCCTGCACCTGGCTATCCTCCACTTGTCCTATAGGAGGCGTCATGCTTTTTACTAGGATGTTATACTTTCCCCCTGACTTCTTTGCCAGCTGATGACACTAAATTCTATAGCTAGAAGGTATCCTCTTTTCCCTCCATCATGTCATTTATCAAAGCAAACAACTAATGTGTCCTACACAGTCAGGAGGGCAGAGAGGCACAGGAGCCTGGGGGCACACTCATCACAGATATTTGTGGCACTGCCTCACTCTTCATCAGTATTTCTGATTCTTGTGTGTCCTCTTCATCTTCAAAAGCATCACCATTATAACCTTATTTGGGTTCAGAACTGTTGGCATAATCCTTCTTAAGGGAATTAAAAAAGAAAAGAAAAACCACAGATCTTTAGAATCTGATTTCATGTATCTTAGATCACTATTCCTAGCACAGTAACAGTTAATTGTCCTGATAATTTTTAAATTTTTGCGACGTGGCAAACAACGTGAGATAAAATATGATAGGTTTTGTCCTTTCATGTTGTGGTGGGCCACGAGGAAAAAGGCTCAAAAATAAATTAAGGAAAACGTGAAAAATACTGTCCTCTTTCTGCAGTCAGACGCTCAGCGATGTCTTCCAACATCTCATCACTAGATGGCGGTGACCTTCACAAATTTCCAATCAATGAGCCGCCTGGTTCTGAACACAGGCATTTCTGTCAAGCAGTTTTCTCTAAGGAAGCAACATCCCGTAGCGCATTATGCCGCCACTCCTTAAACCTCTTCAGGAGGATGCATTTGCACAGCAATGCTCACAGTAGTAATTAAATATAAGACCATGTATTCAAGGCATAGGATTTAGAGAGAATTATGAGTGAGAATCTCCCTCTATGCTTCGCTACAGATAACTATCTGACTAACAAAGGAAAATTTATTATTTCAGACCTCTTCAGTTAAATACAGCTCAGACACTCAATCTATTATTGACAGCGCTCCTTCTTATGTCCCACCCCACACCGAATTGTTCACCAATATGAGGTCAGAAAGCACCCAAGACTTTAAGACTAAACTTTACAATAAATGTATCTACTGTGTCATGCAAGGAATTTTGTCTGTAAAGCAGAAATTCATCTCAGAAGATGATTAATATTTATCCTTCTCTAGATCTCCCTCTCCCTGCCCCCTCCCTTCCTCCTCCTCTCTCACCTTCTCCCCTTTCTCGCTCTATATATTTCACTGTCTTTGTCTTCGCCCCACCTCTCTCTCTCTCTCTCTCTCTCTCTCTCTCTCTCTCTCTCTCACACACACACACACACACACACACACACACACACAGTCCTCTCTTCCTTGATTAGTCTTTTCTATCTAAAGCACCCAGGAGTTATTTCATCACAGAACAGAAAGAGAAGACATAAGTAAAAGGTTTAGTGTTTGGTTGGAGTCTGTTTATTATTCCCCACAGCTTCACTTCAGTCATTTTTTATATGACCCTAAGCCATTTTGGGGGTGGGGGGATCACTGCCCTCTGGTGACCCTAAGCCATTTTTTCAAGTTCTTCAAGTTTATTTTTTAATCTAGTATACAAACATAACCATAACATTCATTTTTAAACTTATTAAGAATAGTCTTATAACAATGTCTTTACCAATTTCTCATCCTCCACCTTTGATGAGAAACACTTTGTTTGCTCAAACAAAATCCGTTACCTTGCGGTTTTACTTAGGAGCCGTCTGTGACTATCTAGTTATTACTATTATCCCTAAGCCGTTGTTTAATAAGACCCATAAAATCTGAACATTCGGTCTTGTATGTAATATGCCTGTGAACAAAATATGCAAATCTGGACTAATAAATCAGTTTTATACTTGGTAACTTAAAATATGATATAAATATTCTTAATCCTAGATCTCTTTTAAAGTTTACAAGGACTATGCATTTGGAGATCCCTTGCTTCTCTGCACCAGAGTGGTAATTATAGAAACACCATAGAAAAAAAAAAACCAAACCCATTACCAATAAGTCGATTCCAACTCATCATGATCCTACACAGGGTCTGCGTGGCCTCGTGAACTTTTTCAAGAGCATGGACAGCTTTATCTTTCTCTCAGGGAGTGGCTGGTGGGTTTGAACCACTGACTTTGTCAGGAGCAATCCAACACTTACCAGGCATCACCAAAAGGCATAGGGAGCTCGTATTTTCTTTTGAGTGACTTTATTTCCAACTCTTCTTTTCCCTGAGACTCCATTCTCTTCTCATCTAGAACCCTCCGGTGGTGTAGGGGCTGCCAGGAGGTCTGTCTTGGGAATACTAAGAAAGGGAAGGGCAACCTGGGAAAATTCTGCGCACATCACCCTTGTCTTGTCCTGTATTGAAATACCAAGGTACATAATAAGCAAATCAGTATAAAGAGATTTCTTGCACCCAAGAGGCACACAATCACTATTAGCTGCTGCGGATAATCTCTGCTGTGGGTTAAAACAATGATGGTGAGGATTTCGGGATATGAATCCTTTACATTTCATCGCCTTCCAGTCCTCCTTTCGTGTCCACTGTGCGCACCTGGGACAGTGCCTGTCAACCTGTGACTAAAGTCACCGTCTTCCCTCTGCCAGCGGAGAATCGGCACTGGGAGAACGGGTGAGCTCAGTGACGTCAAACAAGAAGTGAGGCTCCTGAGTGGAGCGAGCAGTGCGCATGCTCAGCTTCCAACTGAAGAATGGAAGGCGCGAGTCCACCTGGAGCAGCCTCAGGAGAGAGGCCTGGTGATCTGGGTCTTCCTTATTTCTTGCTCAGCATTCTCGTATGTATAAGATGGTTAAAAATGTAAATAGGCCCCAACAACAAGACTCCCTTCATTTCACAATTTTGTAACTTCGTTCTAAAGTATGTCAAATGGCTATGATGGGCATGTATGTTAGTTTTCATCATTGTTGCCTTTTACTATCAGTTCCTTTATAAATCTGATCTTTATTTGGCTTTGGAGGGTGGACGTGTTATGTAAACACCTATATCTGAGCCTCTGAGAAGGACAGCATGAACAGCTCACGCTCTGTAACGCTACATGGCAGTAAAAATGAACATTCATAAATGCAGTCCATTTGAACTCCAATCCATCAGAGATCGCCTGCACGGTGGCTCGGGTCAGGTCCCCCTTAATCCTCAGCAGGACATCTCTGCTCTCCGGCACTCTCAAACAGCAGGACTGGGTGGTGGTTTCTTCTGTTTGCATTGGGTCACTGTGGGCCGGAACCGACCCAATGGCATCTAACAGCAACAATAACAAAGTGGTCTTTCACTTAAAGGGTCTTTTTGGACCCTTTAAATTGGCATGTTAATTAAATAGTGAAGTGGTTTACTTTGTATAAAATATGCTTCTAAATTAAGAACTGTCTACATGGAATCAGATTGACAACAGGGACTACATACTACACGGGGAGTGTAGGAGGGTGGGTTGTTTCTGAATATGGAGGAGTGAATCAGAAAAGGAGGAGGAGGATGGTTATACAACTTGAAGGATGCAATCAATGTTACTAAGTTTCACATGCAGAAATTGTGGAGTTGTTATATGTTCTGCTTGTGTCGATCAGTGATGGCAAAAAATGAAATTATCTATATGTAGATCTATACACAGACACATTTTGAAACATTTTACTATTCCTCTTGGCAGTCATTTACATCTATAAACTGATTATTACTTCAATCAAGTTGTATTTTTACAGGAAAATATCTTTAAAGGTATTTTCTTTCCTCAAAATGAGGTCAACAGCCTGCCTCTCTCAGAGTCTCTGAGCACACATCAACTGTTGAATAGACTTTCAGAAGATGGGGATAGAAATCCATGATTTCAACCCATTTTCTTTTCTTCACTTTCTGTTCAGGAGCCATGAATGCCAGACATAGCCATGTAATTAAGATAAAAATCCATTAGTTTTAGAAGGATACTTTGTGCCTTTATAAGTGTTGCACTACTATCTTTAACACATGGAAGTAATTATAAAAGTACAAATTGACAGTTGTTGCAGATTGTGTAAATGCTATTTTTAAAAAAGAGAGAAGTCTAACAAGAGATTTTATAAGCTCTGACTACCGTCTTTGTAACTTCCACATCATCTTAGGATTAACTCTGTTTGTGAGTGGAGAGTTTTCCTGTTATTCACTTCGATTATACTGCCCATCTCTGGTGAATAGGGTACTTCTACAGGTGTGCTTAACAGGTATGAGCTTCCTGGAAAGGTGACTCCCTGAGTTTTCTGGGAAGACAAACTAGAGTCTGTTCTACCACATCAAGTCGAATCAGTTGGGAGAAGAAAGGTGAGATAACAACTAAGGTGTAAACCTCTTGACTGTTTACTTATGCCACTTGGGACCTGTAGTCACTTTGGGTCATTGTTCGGCCTGATCCATGATGGATGTTTCAACCATATACATGCTGTTGTGTCTCAGCCCTACCATGATAAGGGCAAAAGACAGTGACTCCAACATCGGTCCAAACTGAGAGCAAGCCCAGAGAGGTCCTCTGTCTGTGATTATTATCCAAAACAAAACCATTTTCTAGGGTGAACAGCACCTCGTATAAGAGTCCTCCCTCACTGCACTGCAGGGATTACATGGAGAGTGGATGCATCTAGAAATGCTAGAGATCTTATGCAGGTGAGCCGCACCATGGTAACAATGAAAAGAAGGTCTCGCAGCAGACGTCTCATTGAACACTGCCATCCATGCTTCTCACAGAAATCTCTATGTTGTTACCTGACTGGGACAGTGGTGATTCGATCACAGAGTTCTCACTTCTCATAGGAGAGGCTGGGTTTGATTCCAGGTCAGCACTCCCCCAGGACAACCACCACCCCTCTGCCAGTAGAGACTTGTGTGTTTCAGTAGAGTTTACACACCAAGACGGACTAGAAATGAGTCTGAAAAATCTGCTTCCCAAATTCAGACGACAAAACCCTACAGACCACAGCAGTCATAGGGGTGGCGTATGATTTTGCAGTCATTTTGTTCCATTAGTAATTTGTGACATTTCTTAAATACAAGCTTTAGGACTGCCACCTTATCTCCCATCACCTTGCTCAGTACAGCTCACATGGCAAGTACTCTATACCTGCTGATGGAGAAAAGTAATCTGAACAGGGATGACAAATTAATGTATCCTTCAAACTCGACACTGCCTATAAATAACGAACGTGGTGGCAGTGATTAGAGTGAAAGAAACCAGATGAGAAACAATGTGTCCTATACCTAGGATAGCCTGATGCCTCGCGGGGAGGAAGGCAGAAACAAAGAATAGAGTCACACCCTCCCCCCCTGAAAGAAAAATCTAAGGCTACTTAGTAGTACTTGATGGTTTCTGTAATTTCACTTGAACAGCCTCTCTTCACATTCGGAATATCTCAGACGGATTCTCAACAGATCCTTCAGAGCTTATGATTCCAGCCACACTTGGTTTCACTCACTCATGCACGGCCATTCAGTCGGGGCTGACTCAGCGTGACCTGGTGGGCCCGATGCCATCACTGTTGATGGGAATAGACAGCTGCTGGTGGAGTCAAACTGCCCACCATGGGAATGGCAAGCCAATGCATAACCAGTACACCACCAGTCATTACAGTCCCAGGAATTTAATTCCATTCTTTAAAACCTAAGTTTACTTTTAAAACATGAGGCTTTTCTATTGAATTGTGTGATATGATAACTATATGTCAAGAAAACTGTTAAAGTTTTAAAAGATACTACTTCCAATTTAGCTATGCTCAATGGCCTTTTCCCAAAGCACGCAAGAGTATTTGAAAGCTTAAAACATTACAAAGATATTATTATGTGCTCTTTATAGGTCAAAATCTTAGCATCTTTCTACAAATATCAGATCCACCACCATCATACAGCAGAAACTGCAAGTAGATAATACAGCTAGTTGTACAGAGATTTGAATAATTTAAGAAGAAATCCATATTTATTGAAGAGCAGTAAATATATTACATGGGAGAAGGAGTTAGAGTGTAGGGACTGCCCTGATATCACAAGAAAATCAATTCCTGGGTGACCAGAGTAGATGCCTTCTTTTTCATTTTATAATAATCTTATTGACATATCTTACACATTACAATATATCCACTCACAAACAATTCTGTTGTTCATTCCCATCAGATGGGGTTTTTTAATCACTGATCCTATCTGCTCCCCTAGATATTTTTTAATGGAGTGGAAAAAGTATGAATAGACAGCAACGTTTATTGAGTATTCATTGTGTGCCACACACAGTGCTAGATGCAGTAGACGGTAGATGCACTATAATACTTAGGTTCTGTGTAAAACACTCCTTTTAGAGAGCATATCCTTTTTGTAAGGATGGGAGTACATTATTTTTAAAGTATAATTGGTATAAAATACACCATACATATTTAATACATGCAATTGATGAGTTTTGACAAATCTAAGTCAAAGAAACCATCGTCTCAATTAAGACAGTAAACATACCCACCACCCATCACTGCAAGAGTCTCCTCGTGGCTGTTTGTACCTCTTCCTTCTTCTATTGTCCACATCCTCTGACCTAGGCCATCACTACTCTACTTTCTGTCACTGTGAACAGCGGTTCTTAACTGTGGGTCGCGAGCCTTTTAGAGGTTGAACAACCTTTTCCCTGGGGTCGCTCAATTCATAACAGTAGTAAAACTTCAGTTATGGGGTAGTAATGCAAATAATTTTATGGTTGGGGGTCACCACAACATAAGGAACTGTATTAAAAGGTCGTGGCATCAGGAAGGCTGAGAACCACTACTGTAGAGTCATTTGTATTTTATGTAAGTGTGGTACTTACATAATCTCAACTTGAGGGTATGAAGAATAAAGAGTGAAGTCTATCCTGTCAATCAGATCACAGCCTGATCTTCTTGTGGGCATAGCCTTTTTCTGATGATTCAGGAAACTTCCTCTCTCTCTCTCTCTCTCTCTCTCTCTCTCTGTCTTTGTGTTCCTTCTGACAAGCCATATGGAGACTTGCTGAGACCTGCAAAGAGCCTCTTTCGTGGCTTTCACCTTCCTGGGGGCAAGTCACTTGGAGAGTTGTCTGAGACATGCCAGACCCCTGGAGATACATACACTCCCACTGGATCCACAAGACTTTGCCCCCAACAGCCAGTGATCTTCGTGCATTTTGCATCATTGCATGTGACTATGTGAGTCTGAAGGAGGATTTATGAACCTCTATTGGACTTATGGCATAATATCAAATGTGTGGGCTTGATCTGGACTGGGTTGAAAAGTTTTCTCAATTTACAGTTGATCTTTGATATAAAACTCTTTCTTACACATGTAGGAGGGTCTCTGAATTCATTTCTCTAGTCAACCCAGATCAACACAGTAAGTTAGACTATAAAAGATGTGTTTCTTTAGCCTGGGCTCTTTCATGCAACATCATTATTTTGAAATGTATCCACGTAGTAGGGCCCCTGGTCATGTACAGTGTTGTGTTATGTTATGTGTCGGGCTGATAATCACAAGGTCAACAGTTTGAAACCACCAAACATGGTGTAGGAGAAAGATGGGGCCTCTACTCCTATAAGGACCACAGTCCCAGAAACCCTCGGTTATACTCTGTCTTAAAGGGTCTCTGAGTTGGAATAGACTTGATGGCAGTGGATTTGGTTCTTAGGTTAACCTCTGGTTGAGAGACTCAGTCTACCTTTTTTTTCATTGGTAAGTCATGTCTGTTCCATTCTATGGATACATCTCAAGGTGTTCAGACCAGTCAAGGGATTTTTGGGTGTTTTCTAGTTTAGACTATTTCATGAAAGTTGCTATGGGCATTCATAACAACCCACGTCTGTTCATAGCACTGGCTGCACATGGGCTTTTTCTTTTAAGTAAACACCCAGGAGTGGAATGGTTTTTATGTTTCGCCTTATAAAAACTTACAGCTTGTCATCTGCATATCTTCTTTAAGAGTTCTATAGATAGTTTAGATATAAATAATTTTTCAATTGAGAATTTTTCTCTCACTCTATAGCTTTTTTTCCTCCACAGTAGCTTTCAGAAAACATCATTTTGATAAAGTCTAACTTATCAATTCTTCCTTTTAAGATCAGACTTTTAGTAACATAGCTAAAAAAAAATTTGCCTCAGAGCATGAAAGTTTTTCTTCTGCTTTATGCCTAAAGTTTTAAAGTTTTAGGTTTTACATTCAGATGTATAGCCTACTTTGAGCTAATCTTTGTGGTTGGAGGCATAGACTGGGATTTTGTTTGCATATGGATATAAGCATAAATTATTCTATAGCACTAGACAACAGGTAAGTGGTTACCAGGGAGGGAGTTAAGAAATTACAGTGGGGAAAAAGGAAAATTTTAAAGGTAATAGACAAATTAATTAACTTCAATGTGATGAACTATCATAATCTCACATTTATATGCATGTATAGGGTGGAGCCCTGGTGGCATAGTGGTTACACATTTGGCTGTGAGCTGCAAGGTTGGCACATGGAACCTTTTAGCTGCTCCTCATGAGAAAAATGAGGCCTTCTGTTCCAATAAAGAGTTACAGTCTTGGAAAACCCCAGTGGCAGTCGTTCCCTGCTAGGTGGGGTCACTATGAGCTAGTATTGACTCAATGGCATTGGAAGGAATACATATGTAAAATCACCACATTCATTCCTTAAACTGTCCATTTTAGGGTACATATTCTAAGCCTCATAAAGTGGTTTGGAAGACTTCGAACTAAAATTTCCAAAGATCCAAATTTAAAAGGTTACAACAGCATAGGATTGAAGTACACAGATACCAGGGTTTGTGTGGTAGTCATGTGCTTATGTTAATTTCATGATTGAGATGTAGAGTCTATCCTGTTAATCTGGAGATCGCCATTGAGCAGCCAATGAGGCCTCCGTGTGGGCATGGCTTTCTCCTGAGACTTCTGGGAAATCTCATGATATTTCCCTCGTGAAGATGAGAAGCTATCTTCCCCAGTTGTTGGGAGTTAGTCTCAGAGATGATGAGTCACAGACAAGATGGCAGTGTCTAAGGAGCTGGAAGAGAAGCCACACTGCTCTGCCCTGATGGATCCAGACCTCTGAAGCTGGAGAGGCCACGTGGGGACACCTGCCAGCGATGAGTTGCTTCTGCCACGACTGGATGCTGTTGATGGACCCTGAACCCTAGAAATGAGGAGCCATGGGGAGACCCCTGCCAGCACTAGGATTCTGCACCCACTGACCTGTGACTTTGTAAGTCGGAAGGAGCTATTATAGACTGATATCAGGTATATGGGCTAATATCAGACTTATGAATTTGAACTGGACTGGGTTGGGATGTTTTCTCAGTGTTCCATTCCTTTTGTATATAAACCATTCCCTTATATCCATATGTGTGTTTATAAATTTGTTCCTCCAATCTACCCATAGTAACACAGTTTGCTAGGTGTTTTGTCTTGATTTATGTTCAAAGAAGAGGGGATGTGAATACTGATTGACTCCAGAAGTTCACACTGTAGAGAAATGTGGACTAAGGGAAAGAGTACTCAGGTCGGTTTGCAATTGTTTGGTAAATATGATCTACATAATATTTATAGGACTCAGCCCATGAGAGACATTTGTTTTTAATATAGAGAGTATGCTTTGATAATGTTATAGATTTCATATGATTATGATTGATAAAATTCTGGATGCAGGGTCATTATTCAAAATTATTATAACATACAAAGATGAAGATGCAAAATTAGGAAGATCAAGCTTATTAAGAAAGAAAATGTAAAATACTGATGCTGGGCTTCAAACCCTACTCCGCAAGCACAGCAAAGAAACATCTTACTGGGTTGTGGTTGGTTCCGTGAAAAATACCTTAAGTTCCGTGAAAAATCAGTAAGTTGTGCTGATCAAAAGTTGATTGTAAGTAAGGAAAGATTATGGCATGGTTATCATAAAATAAATTATGTTGTAGGATATATGAATAGGGCAGAGGTGCCAAGCAAAGAGAATAAACTCTTTCTTCTCTTTTCCACATTTGCAATGTTGATCCTAATCAAGCACCTTGTTGTAAGAAGAACACAGACAAAGAAGGAGCGTATCTACAGATGGCAGGAGCCCGGGTGGTGTCCTAGTTAAGAGTTGAGCTGCTAGTCACATGGTTGGCAGTTCGAAGCCACGAGCCTTGCTGAGGGGGGAAGATGAGGCTTTCTCCTCCAATAAAGATTTACAGCCCAAGAAGCCCACAGGGACTTTGGGTCCTGAAGGGACACCTGGATTCAGAATGAACTTGATAGAAGTGAATTTGGTTTGGGTATCTAAAGATCAGTAGTTACTGCTGAAGTTATCTCAGTGTGCTATTTACATATTAATCGATTAATATTAACATATTCAATTTGAGGGGAAAAGGGGGGGTCTAAGACATTTTCATATCTCCAGCTATGTATGTACAGAGGGGCTTCAAAATTTTCTGTTATTTGTTAGTTCCATTTCATGAACTTTGATTCACCTTTACATACCCTCATATACAAGTGAAGTCTATAATACAAAATCATAGAAATTTTTATTTAAAAAAATGATCAAAACATGAAGCTATTTATATCTCCTCTCTTTACATATCCTTCACCTGGGTCTATACACTTTCCATCTCTCAGACCCTCCTCCAGAGCACTCTGTGCTCTTCAATATACCCCTCAATATACCCAAATTGTGTTTCTTTTTAACGTGCTTTGTACAAAAGTACATCTATAGGCGCAAGATCAGGGCTACCAGGCGGTGGGGGGTAAAGTTTCTCAATGAAATTCTCATAGGCAACACTTGTTACCCTTGTCAAGATGGGGTGGGGGGAGGGGTGGAGAGGAACTTCAGCACAACATTTCTGGCATTTCTTTACCAAGGCAGTTTTCAGTTGTGCTGAATTTTTTTTTCCTAATAAGCCCTTGTACTCACCCTATTTTCTTCCAGAATCATATTGGGATGCCTTTTCAAACAATCCATGCCACAGACTAGTGCAGCTTACAAATGTCGATCTCCACAATCCTCAGACAAGAAGAACCGAAAGGTGCCCACATACCACTACCAAGTGCTCTGGAAAGGACGGCCGTAGAGGGGCCTGCCTGGGTGGGGGAGAACAGCAGTGTAGATCAAAACTTGAAATGATAGAAAGACCATGATTGCTGGGTGGATGTACACCAGCCAAACTTCCCACTCGAAGCCCTTCATCATACTCCAGGCCTAGACTTGTGCTGACCCGGGTTCAATTTTCAGCCAATCAAGAATCTTGGAGGAGTGGGTGACTGAGAAGCATGTACATCTTAGAATCGTCAATCATTTAGATTAAAAGGCAGCATTGATCCATGGACAAAGTTTAGGGGAAAAACAGGCAGGGGAACAGGAAACACAGAGAGATGGGTCAGTGATGTTATGGTGGGCCGATTGCAGTTGATGTCATGAAACATGGTTTGTATAAATTGTTGGATGGAAAACTGGCCTGCTCTTTAAAGACTTAACCAATTCACAACAAAAAGTTTTGTCAGTTTTTTTTTTTCAATCCCACCTTGGGAGTGCCCAGTACAGTCACCATAACCTTTTAACTTGACCTTTCTTCCTTGGGTAGCCTGGCTGAGTAAAATTCCTTCAGATGTCATGGTTTTGATGAAACATTTGGAGCCACAACAAGACTTAGACAGATGTGCTACCAAGAAAATGTGTTTGCAGTCATCCACTCATCATAGAATCACGTGTAAGCAAGATTTTACTCAGAATAAACCTAAGCTTGTATGAATTAGAACACTAATTTATGATCAACTCTTGTATTTGAAGATGCAGGGTGGGGTGGAGCTCAGGTGGCGTAGTGGTTGAGTGCGGGACTGCGGCCCACAGGCTTGGCAGTTCAAATCGAGCAGCAGCTCTCCAGGAGCAAGACTGGGCCTCCCACTCCCACCAGAGGGCAGTGATGGCCAAAAAACAAAAACAAAAAACAATCAAAAAAAGATGCAGGGTGATTGCTGAAACTTTATCAATGGGTATCTACATGTTATTTGCAAAAGTTCAGCATGGAAATAAGGGCACATAGAGGATGTTTATGGGGAGGAGTTGAACATATGTGTGTATAGTATACATACATTTAAATTAGACTGAGTCTGTGAAACCATAGAGTAACAAAAACCAGCCGAGAAGAAAAGGGTAATATGGTGGGTTGCCTCACAAAACAAAGGTTTTCCTGCACTATCAGCAGCATGGATATTGTGAGGAAGGTAATCCCTGCATAAGGCAAACAGTTACCTCATTCTGTTGCTAACCGAAGGAGCCCTGATGGTAGAGTGAACTGTTAAGTGACAGATCATCAGTTCAAACCCACCAGGCATCCCATGGGGAAAAGATGAGGTTTTCTACCCCAGTGAATATTTACAAACTCAGAAATCACAAGGAGCAGTTGAACTCGGTCCCACAGGGGCCACGATGAATCAATGCCTTTTATTCTGCTTTGATTTTTTTATTTGGGTTGCTCATCCCAAAATTAGAGATCTAAGGTCCCCCAGAAATGTCTTGGGGGGGAGGGGCTTTCTAAAAACCTGGTCATTTTGCAAATGCCACGGAACCCAGTTCTTCCTGACCCAACATTGGAGTTGGAACTTGGGAACTAATTGTTATAGAGAAAACAGCTTTATTTGATGAGAAACACAAGTGAATGTCTCTCCAACTCTGAAAGCCCATGAGTATAAGTAGCTCATTGAAAAGAAGGAGGGGGGAATCATTCTGCTTTCCAGATATTCTTGGTTCAGTCTAAAGAATTGGTATCGGAGACTCTAGCCCTGATGGTTAGCCGTCACAAGGTCAGCAGTTTGAAATCATCCTTCGCTCCACAGGAGCGACGAGACCTTCTATTTCTGTAAAGAGTTACCTTCCTAGAAACCCACAGGGGCAGTTCTACCCCATCATATAGGGTCACTTTGAGTCAGAATCAACTCGATGGATATGAGTTTGGTTTGGGTTTATCGTTGCATCCCCTGTGCATTTGAAGTGGGCTCACTTTCCTGGACTGTTCTGGACAATATCCTAGTCTGATCCATAGGGTTTTCATTAGTTAATTTTTGGAAGTAGATTCCCAGGAGTTTCTTCCTAGTCCATCTTAGTCTGGAAGTTCTGAGGAAATCTATCTACCAAAGGCAAGGCAGATGGTATTTAAATGATGGTGGCATAGTTTTCAGTCTCATGGCAAGATGCAATCCACCATAATATGGTACTTTTTTAGACAGGTTATGAGAAAAATTGTCAGGCAACCTGGCCTTTCCCCCTTTAATCTGGTAAAGATTCACATTTTACACATACAGAAGCAGTTGTGATTAGGTGTGCAATAGCTGTGCATTAATCACTGGCATACACACACAGGTGTTGGGATTCAAACCAGTCTGAAAACCCTTGATTATGCTTTTCTCTGTATGTGTCTCCCCTGGACACAGAAGATGTTTTTGATGAAGCTCTTCTCAAGGTGCTTACAACAATAGATCAGATAAATAAAGGCAAGCTTTGACATGTGTTCCTTGGCTACAGAAACTTTCTTAGTCACTTTTGGATTCTTGTTATTGCTTTAAAATTAACAATTAGTTATAAATGCAAGAGGCATTATTAGTTCAGTATTTGAGTACCTATGTTGTCCAATGAACTGTGAGAGATATAAGACCCAATAGACTTTCTCATAAGGAGATTGAAAGTTAAAGAACAAGCACTTTTAAAAGAACAAGAAAGAGGGAGGGTGTAAGTGCGCACAAGAAAACACTGCAACTGTTTCTGTGACGCCATTGTGGTAATAACAATGCTTCTTCTTCTGAGCATTTACTCTGGTCCGGCACTATGCTCAACACATTAGATACGTTCCTTTATTTTTCCACCCTGACTGTGAATTTAAAAAGAATCACATGCTACCAGTATTAGGAAGGGTCTACACTCACCTAGCCGTCTATTACATCAAGATTCTGTCCTCCTTAGAAAACCCCTGTTGACTGATTGTGCAGCCATTACTTAACCATCTGAATCGAATCCTCGGTGGACTCAATGAGATGTGATCTGGAAACTCTGGGAATTGGAGAGGAGTCCATCCTCTTCACATAGATACCAGTTATGTCTCAGGATCAATAGCAATGCTCCACAGTTAGATGGAAAGAGAAGTCACCACTGGGAGATCCATGGACTACACTGGCCTCATTTGCTGTTTTCCCACAAGCTCTCAAAGTCAGCACAATGCTGGGACATAAGCCAGTTTCCATAGAGTTCACTCTGACTCCTGGTGGCCCTATGAGTCTCAGAGTTGAACTGTGATCCTTGGAGTTTTCAGTGACTAGCATTTCAGAAGTCCATCTTTGGCAATTTCTTCCTAAGCACCTGTGATGGATCGGAACCTCCCACCTTCTAGCTAATAACTCAGTGCTTAGCCATTTACACTTTTGTGGGGGGGGGGGGAGAGGGCTAACATACAGCAATTCAATAAGCATTTGTTAACAGAGCCAGAGAAAGGCAGAGCACAATATATAGGAGAACTCAGTGGTGAGTCGGAAAGATTGCCTCTTTCAGATGTAGTCCTCGCAGGAAGTTTTTGAAATTCCAACCTCCAATCCTTCAAGATCAAAATCGTGTCATTCTCTGCTGCTAAACGAGGCAACTCGTGTCATATATTGACCTTTGGAGAAATGACTGCACATTTCTTTTCAAAGAGGGAGCAACACATTGGGCAAATGGCTAATCGGCTGTTGAATGTGATTATTGCTGAGACATAAAACATTCTGGAAATGAGGCACAGAGAGAACAAAGCCCGAGTGTGTGATGTAGGTTTGTATGCCAGAAAACACAGAAAGCAAGTGGCTTCTGGATCTATTATGGGGTGTCTGCTGGCAGAAACCTTTGTTGTTTCTGATACAACAATAGGAAGAGTTCTTTCTGTTTGCATATGGGTTAGTTAATGCCTCGGATGGAGGCAGAATATACAAAGCCAGCTTTTCTTAGGCTTCTGTCATTTCTAGACAAATGACTGGGATATTATCCATGCCTATTAAGTAGGCACAGAGAGAAATTAAATTCGTTCTTCTGGGCTATAGAGAGTCATGCAACCAGAGCTGCTCATTTCTTTCAGATCTGTTTCCCAGATTAACAGAACAAAACGTCCAAGCTAAGGTGTAGGGAGGCAGTCCTATCTTTACAAACAAAGAGGCTCCCCTGGGTTCAATTGTGCCTGCGTCCATCTCATCTGTCCCCTGTGCCCAGCTCCACCAATTCAGTACAACACCTGCAGGCCAACTTCACCACAGGGCCCCCATCCATCTATCTGGCTCAGTATCCCACTCTCCCTTCCTTCACTCTGAGACTGGACTCCAGCTGAACAGAACTACTACTCATAGAAATAGCAGAGTGGGCATTTTGCAGGGCTTACTCTCAAGCACAGCATTTTCAATTCCAAGCATATGTGTATGAAAGAACTTATTGGGAGTTTTTGATGAGTGTGTGTGTGTGTGACAGAGATCTTACTGTGTGAGACTAAAAGGTGCCAGAGATGAGGAAATCCATAAATCAAGGGCAGGTTTGAGACACGGAACTGATTTTTTTCCACTGACGATACTGACGTCAGATGCACCTACATGGGAGAGTCCACTTCTCTTCCTCTCCTGCACACTCCTACATGCTCTCTCCTTCAGCAGTGGCCCTCTTTCTCTACCTCAACAAAGTTATTTTCTCAATTACTTATGACATTGGAGTCTCTGGATAGTATCACTAAGTGCTCAATTACTAGGTGAAATATCAACAGTTCAACTCCACCCAGAGATCACAGACAACAGGCCTGAAAGACAACTTTGGAAAGTGTACGCAGTTCGATTTTGCATGGATGGGGTTTCTGTGAGTGGCAATGGTCACATGGCAATGGAAAGCACACAAGACATGACAGATATGTGTCTACTATGTATTGTTTAGAATAGTATAAAGATAATGTAGGTACACATACAGACACACATGATTTCAACTCATAATGGTCCCTAGGACAGAGAACTGCCCCATGGGTTTCCAAGACTGTGATTGCCGAGTAAGTAGAAAGTGTCATCTTTATGCCTCAGATCTGTGGTGGGTTCAGACTGCTGACTTTATCAGTTGTCAGCCCAATGTGCAATCCACAACACAACCAGGGCTCCTTAGACACGCACGCACACACACATGAGGTTGTTTTTTTTGTCCCCAGGATCCCCTCAAAACATTTCCAGGTTTCTGTTCTTAAATGAAGAATACAGAAAAATCTCATCTTCTTAAAGATCCAGACAACAATAGACTATCTCAAGTGAAGCTGCTGATCAGGAATATCTTTCAGTTACTGCCTGTGACAGATTTCAGTACTTGTGGTAGGCATGGTCAATTTAGAATTGTAAGGAGCTTTGTCCACCTTAGACAACAGGAACATGGGTGAAGAGAGACTGTAGATGGTGCAAGATAGGAAAACAGTAATAATTCGCAATTTATCAAGGGTCCATGAGGGGGGAGAGGGAAGAGGAAAAAAAGAGGAGCTGACACCAACGGCTCAATTAGAAAGAAAATGTTTTGAAAATGATGATGGCGGGCTGAGCCCCGGTGGCATAAGTGGTGGAGTGCGAGACTGCGGCCCACGGGCTTGGCGGTTCAAATCCAGTAGCGGCTCTCAGGAGCGGCACTGGGTAGCACCCACGACCCCCAGAGGCAGTGATACCCAAAAAAGAAAAAAAGGAAAATGATGATGGCAACATACATACAAATGTGCTTGATATATTTGATGTTGGATTTGTATGAGCATTAAAGGTCATTGATAAAATGATTTATTTTAAAAAGTTTATCAAATCCAAATGACCATGGAAAAATCTACAATATATCTGTAGAAATATGTGGCAAGGTAAGATAAGATATTCCTGAGGCCGCGGTGGTTAATTGGGTTAAGAAAAATGTAAATATTTCAAGAATAAAAATAAATGTACCGGGTGATAACTCCTATTTTGTTTGTAAAAGACTCACATGACTTATGACTCCTGAAGACTACCAGAGCAGTAAGGTATCTGGATCCCTGGGGTAGAATGTGGAGCCTTTGAGTGATATAATGGTTCCCACACTCATTGACTAATCAAGAGGTTGATGATTTGAATCCCCCAGAAGCATATTAGAAGAAAGATCTGGCAATCTACTTTGGAAAGAGCCACAGGGTGACCGGAAGTTCTGCATTCATCCACACGATCTTCCTCCTGCCGCCACCCTTTTATACAGTTCTTCATGTTGTGGTTACCCCCACCCCCCAACCATAAAATTATTTTCCTCTCTACTTCATCGATGTAATTTTGCTACTGTTATGAGTCAGACAAACTCTGTGAAAGAGCCAGCCGACCCCCCAAAGAGTCGCCACCCACAGGTTGAGAACCGCTGAACTAAAGTCAACCTGACCGTGACTCTGCTTTGTGGTTTGTTCTACAAGGTCCAGCATGAGGAGAACAATATCTTCTTTTTTGAGCTGGCCCAGTGGGAACATGCTTTGGGACAGAGTGCGAGGATCAGTCAGACACAGGCGGGCAGCAGGAAGCACTGCTGAGGACAAGGGAGAAACAGTCCCTGCCATTTCACAAGCAAAGGTGTGGCTACAAGAATGAGGAACAGACTCCCGTGGAACAGACTCTCACTAGATAACTATCAAGGGGCTTACTCAGGCCCAGGGGACAAAATATGCATGAGACGCTTAGTCCTTTCAATCCAAGGATGTGCTTTATGCATTAGTAACTTTCCTCAAGCACCAAAAACACCCCTAAGGTTCTGTACTACTACAAAGATACACTCCCCTCTCCCACCCCACCACACATACACATGAGGTATAAAAGATGACCTGGATTATTCTCAAAGGGTCTACCCTTCTTATGGGGAGAGAATTATTCAACAATAAGTTATGCCACAATCCAAAGATTGTGCTAGCTTAGACAGGCCATCTGTTACATCCATCTTTTCATCTGCAGACCTATAGCTGGGGGCTGTCCTACCAGGATTGTATAAGCAGCTGGGCCACCTTAAGTTTACATGAAATGAATGCACAGAAGAGAAACAGGAGAAACATGAAAAGAAGAAAGGAAGGAAAGAGAGGAGACGGGAGGAAAAAAATAGAGAAGACATATATTCAAGCCCCTTGAACAGTTGGTGACTACACTATTCCCATCCCACCTTAAGCACAAGAGATTAGAGAGTCCCATGAGTCATTAAACTCGATCACCCATCTTGTCTGGAGAAAGCATTTTACTTGGTCCTGTTCCTGTAATTAATTCACAGGTTGCTCTCAGTGCCTCACATTTGAAGGAGTTCCCACTGTTAATATGAGGTTTGACCCTTAAGATAGAACCTGGAATATGATTAGAGAAGGAAACACTTCCAAAGATCATTGTTACTCTACAGGTGCTAGAAAAAACAAAGTCAACATTGAAGGACAAGCCAGGCACAGAGAACCCTCCTCCTGGTTGTCTCTCTTATTCCCTCCTTACAGTCTTAGGTCAACTCCAGTGTGAAGTAGTTGATATGACATACCTAACCACAAAAATCCCTGGTTTCTACCTGAGCTGACTGCATGATCTTAAGCTGATCACATAATTTCTCTTGGCCTCAGTTTCTCCACAAGTCAAAGGAGGTTACTGGTTGTCTCCTGAAGTGAAGACCATGTGAGACAGTGCCAAGCAATTAAGCTTACCTATATCCCAGACTTGAGGGGCACCTGCCCCACCTCAGAAGTCAGACATTTTGCCAATGTGAAAGGGTATCTTCTTGTGGTTTGCAACAGAAACCACTCAGCAGCAACAGGTGTTGAGTCATAGTTCATTGGCAATCCTTGTGTCTTCTTTGCAGAAATGCCTGTTCAAGTTTCTTGCTCATCCTTAATTGGGTGGGACATGGCAAGTCGGATGCCTTCCTTTGTCTGGGAGCCTTAGCACATGCACATGGTCCCTCTTCCTGGAACACTGGTCTTTTTCCAAGTCAAGCCAATTAGAATATATTCTTCAGCCTTTCCTGAAAGCACAGCTGCTTTCTAGAGCCTGTTCCACCTTCCCTGATCCTAACAAAAGTCTCCTAACAGGTGATACTCATGAGTCCTTATTCTTCCCTGAGGAAAACACTCAATAACATGGTTATTTGCCTAATGATATCTTTCCCCAACTTCAAGTCGAAGCTCTGTGAGGGCAAGAAACAAGTCCTTTTTTAGTGGATAGCCTATTCCCAGCAGTAAACACACACACACACACACACACACACAGAGGATCAATAGCATTTTATAAAAATGTAAACTAAGTATTAAGAGTGTTTTCAGAAAATTGGGATTTTAACTAGTCAGGTCAAGTAGATTTGGAGCAAAGATCTACAAAGGCTATCCCTGGAAAATGTTCCTCTCTAGGATTTTCACAGTGTTTAAAGACCAAAGGCGAGCACCAAAGGTGGCTACTGAGTAAAGATATACTTTTCAAACCCACCAGCTGCACTACAGGAGAAAGACGTAGTCATATGCTTTCTTAAAGATTTACAGTTTTGGAAACTGTGTGGGGCAGTTTTACTCTACCCTGCAGTCAAAATCAACTGGACGGCAATGGGTTAGGGTTACAGGGTTTCTAACATTAGTGAATTGGACCCATGAGATACAAATGTCCTTTCACTCGATGTCCTTAAAGACTGAAATCAGGTCACCAGCTTTCTCAGTCTGCTTTCTCTAAGACAGTACCATCATCTCCGTTCTTGATCTCAGGGTTTCAAACCTCAGAACCATCACCATTTGGGGCTGAATGAGTCCTTGTTTGAGGAGCTGCCATGTGCGTGGGAGGGTGTTTAGCAGCACCTGTCTCGACTCGCTAGATATAAGTCTCATCTCCACCTCAGTTGTGACAACCAAAATTGTTTATAGCTAGTGCCAAATATCTCCTGAGAAGATATTCCCTACTGGTAAATAGTACCCATTCATCCACTCTGATGACATTAAAGGATAATGATGATTGTGTTAGACTGGGATGACTAACGAAAAAATCCATCGACACTCATATGTGTTAAGAGAGAGGTTTATATCAAAGAGCATTTTAAAATTGAGAAAACATTCTAGCTCAGTCCAGATCATCTATAAATCCAATATCAGCCCATGTGTATGATGCTAATCAAAAATTCCTCTTCAGATTTATGTAGCCACTTACAACGATGCCAAATGCAGGAAGATCACAGGCTGGCGGGTGAAATGTCTTGTGGATCCAGGGACAATGAAAGCATCTCGGTGCTGGCCTGGGATGCCACATGGCTCTTCCAGCTTTCTGAGTGTCTTTTCAACAGGAATGTGAAGCGAAGAGAGGGACCTTCTCATTGGTCTCAGCCAGTCTCCTCATGCCTTATCCACAAGAAGACACAGACAGAAATAGAGAAGAAGTTCCCAGAATCCTCCTCATGAGAATGCCATACCCTCAAGGAGGCATTATCAGGTTCTGACCAGATTGACAGGCTAAACTCCACCCCTGCACTTACCCAAGAAATTATGCAACTACCACAATGATGATAAGGGATATAAAATGAAAAAGGAGGCCAAGGCAAAGAAAATGCTCCCCGACAAGTCACCTGGAAACAGAAATAAGCTGTTCATTCCAGTTATCCCTTCTCCGAGACCTCACTCCGGGTCTTGATTGGCCAAGAATTGGAAGTAGAACAAGAAGGACGACTTCTGAGCTGAATGGGTAATATGCCAGGAACCCTGCCAGACCAATGGGGATTGATAGCAATGGGAATTAAATATAAAGAAAACATGTAAGAGGCATAACCCCCCAAATGATGCTATTTAAGGTTCTAGCACCAGTTTCTGCCTGAGTTCTTACCTGCTCATAGTATTTAGATGTTCATCAGCAACACAGCCAAATGCTGTCCTGGGAGTTCTACAACTCACTATTAATTGTGTTGGTAAGAGGCTATGAGAACTGCACTAGGATCTCTACAGTCTTTGGTCTTTGACCTCAGATACCTTTCTCCTCTCCAGATCCCTGATGTCTGGGTGCACTTGGGGATGATTTCTCCTGGGATCAATCGGTTAAAGAGAACGGTATGCCATTCTAATGACTTACTTCTCTCTCTTTGTGCAATCAATGTCACCAGCTCTTTTCTTCTATTAAACAAAGCACCAATCCAAATCACATGGAGTAAAGCTATATCTTTGATTTTTTTTTCAGTCTTCCAACATACACTATCTATTCTAGATTAAGATGGTGACTATATATTTTGCCTCCTGAAACATCATTAATTCAACTGTACAGGAATTAAAAATAGGGGTGGTGGTGCTATGAGTCAAGCAGCAGTCTGCTGAGTGCAAGGTTAGCAGTTGGAACCTACAGGAGAAAGGGAAAGCCATCTGCTGCCACAAAGAGTTACCATCTCAAAAACCCTATGGTGTGATTCTACTTTGTCTAGAGGACTGACATGAATCAGAATTGGCTCCCAGGTAAAATAGCAAAGAGAAAGGGGTGGAAGTCATCAAAAATCTGGATGGTGGAAAACAGGCTGTGGAAAGGTAGTACTTTGGTCTGATGGGAAGAATGCTAATTCTTTTACTTCTTCTTTATTTTAAATCATTTTATTGGGGGCTCATACAACTCTTATCACAATCCATATATACATCCAGTGTATGTCAAGCACATTGTTGACCTCATCATTCTCAATACATTTGCTTTCTATTTAAGCCCTTGGTATCAGCTCATTATCCCCTCCCTCCTCAGTTCCCCTTCCCTCATGAACCCTTGATAATTTATAAATTAATATTTTTGCATATCTTACATTACCGGATGTCTCCCTTCACCCATTTCTCCTGTTACCATCCGTACTGCAGGGAAGAGGTTATATGTAGATTCTTATAATCAGTTTCCCCTTTCTAACCCACCTTCTCTCCACATACCAGTATTGCCACTCTCACCACTGGTCCTGAAGGGATCATCTGTCCTGGATTCCCTGTGTTTCTGCCTCCTGTCTTTATCAGTGTTGGCCATACCTCCAGAATATATTCAGTGACCCATCACTTGTTCATCTTCACCATGTGATTACCCTATCTATGCCTCCATGTCTCCTACCTGAAAGATTGTAATTGCCTCTGAACTGGTCTCTCTCTATTTATTTGTTTTTCATACTTATGGTCTCTGGTTAATATTGAAGCCAGAGAGATACAAAATGAAACTGGAACTATGGCTCTGTGTTTGACGAGGAAAACAAATTCATTGACACTCATATATGTGTAAGAGAGAACTTTATATCAAAGATCCCTATTCTACTTTACAAATCCAGCTAGACCAGAAGATTGGTTTGTTTCTTTAGTCCACTTGAACTAACACAGAGAGTAGAAAGACTAAAAGATAGAAATAACTAAAGGTATATCCATGATAAATAATGAAAGGATAAAGGTAATCAGAAGACTAAAAGAATTAAAAGTAAGAAAGTATGAAAGAAAAGAATACATAAAATCAAACAGGAATGAGAAAAATTTCCATCTTGTTTTATTCTCTGCAACCATTTGTATAATGATATCAGAATGGAGTGTTTCTTGAAAGAGAACACTTCTTTAACACATGCCCTAGTTGGTTATTATGCTCTCGAAAACCACTCTTCTAGCCAAGGCAATGATACTTGAAGTTGAAATAAGAGGTGTCAGTGTTACAAAAGTGAAAATTATATTACTCTTTGCAAATATTAAAAGATTGTATGTTTAGAAAATTATAGTGGATTGACAATAGCAGCAACTAGAACAACATTGGTGAGACATTAATAAAGTAGCTTGACATAAAATAAATATACAAAAAGTAGGCAATTTCCTCAGGCTGCTTTGCCTCGTGTTTTAAGTTGCTTGGTGTTCTTATACTCACTTTTGTGACTTCTTCTCAATCACCTCATCGAATGCTATTACAATGATGATAACAATAGTTACCACATCTAAAGCTCTACTGCACTCCAAGTGAGCTACCAAGTGTAAACCTTTATTATATATAATTTTAATAACTCTCCTGTTATCTTCAGTGTGTGGACAGAATACTAAAGTTTAGCAAGGTTTCAGAAAAAGTCACATTTATAATGAGTAGAAAACCTGTATTTTCAGATCATGTCTCTCTGAATTTAAAATATAAAATCTAAGCCCCATATTACCCTATCAGACTGTCCTAAAGTACAGAAACATTAAAACATTAGCTCTATTCACGTCATGTGTTTTTTTAGAGTGAAATTTCCTCTTCTGCCCTCATCTCTGAAATTCTGACCAAATGATTGGGTGGGACTATACCAATAATTGTCTCACATGCATGTGAAATTTGGACATCAAATAAGGTAAACACAAAAATCAATACATCTGAATTGTGGTGCTGATGAAGGATAACGAAAGAACAGAGGACTGCCCAAAGACAAACAAATCTGCCTGGGGAGGACATGCTCTTTAGAAGAAGTTCCAGAGTGCTCTTTAAAGGCAAGGTTGGCAAGACTTTGCCTCACATACTTTGTCAGGAGAGACCAGTCCCTGGAGAAGGGCATCATGGTTAGTAACATAGAGGAGCAGCAAAAGAAAGAGGTCCTTAATGAGATGCATGACACAGTGGTTGCAACAATGAGTTTAAGTAGTGAGGATGATGCAGGACCAGGCAGGGTGATCTTTCGTTGTACATAGGGTCATTATGGTTCAGAACTAAAGTGGCGGAACCTAACAATATACAATGAGGACATGTGTAACACTAATCAAGGAGGTTCGTGGATTTCCTTGGCTAGTTTCATCACTCCCCTTGCTATAAAGATGAGCCATCTTTGAAGGACCAAAGACCTTGGAAGAAGACTATCAAGATCTCTGTCTTAAGAGACAGAGACCACCAAGACCAGAAGCATCAGAGTCTGGCAGAAGCCACACTGAGACTGTGGGGTACCTTTCCCTTACCTCGCCTGAGACTGTGGAATGGCGAGACACAGAGACAGGTACATAGCTTTCCTGGCCCACCGAGGCAAAGCCCATGGGAGGAAAAGTTAGTCTCAGGATAGCAAAGATGGAGGGACCACAGAGGCTCATCTGACCCCTGCCTCAGGGTACCAGGAAAGACAGAGAAGATTAGATATGGCCTTCTCTTGATATTTACCTCACCACCCACAGAGAAATGCTAAGCATTGACAACTTCAATCCAACCCTGTGAATTTCACAGATGTATGAAGTTCAACAGCAAAGTAATGATGATGCCTTCCTCTCCCAGAACACACTTCTCCAGCACCTGTTCTACATTTTCAAAAGATGAAAATACATACTACTGCTTCAGCGATCTCCAATTCAGCATCTTTCCTCTGATGATCAGCAGCATTTATACAGAATATTTTGCCAGTCATTTTATTTTTGTCCCTAACCAGCTGACATTCTATTTTGCTCTCATTTTTATTTAGTTTCTTTCACATTTTGTATTGTTTCCCCTGACTTCTCACTTGTATTCTAACAGTTTTAGCTTGTTTTTAGCAGACTAGAATCCTTTTCTCCTTTTAGAACTAGCTCCCTGTCCTCACACCAGGTTCGGTTTAGAATTAGATTTAGTATCTACCACTGTTATGCCAGGATGGCAAGTTCCTACCCCTAAATCTTCTATCTCATCCTTCAAGTTGCTCTTATAAATTTGATCCAGTATCCCAGGGCCAGCCAACTTCCATCAAATCCTAATTTAAATTGACCATAGCTCCACCACTAACCTAAAGGTTAGCAGCTTGAATGCACCCAGAGACAACGCAAAAGGAAGGCTTGTGGACTTCCAAGAAAAACCATATAGAGTGATTCCACTATTCTTTTTTTAAGTACTTTTAAAGTATTCTTACTTTTTTTAAGTAAGAATTGTGATTCTTATCACAATTCATACATAGGTCCATTGTATGTCAAGCACATCTTTACATCCACTGCCCTCATCATTCTCACAAAGTCTGCTTTCTATCTAAGCCCTCATTTGGTATTAGTTCCTCATTTTTACCCTCCATCCCCACGTCCCCCTCATAAACCCTTTATAATTTATAAATTATTATTACTTTTTCATATTTTACACTGTTCGATGTCTCCCTTCACCCACTACCCCATTGTACATGCCCCAGGGAGGAGGCTATATGGAGATCCTTATAATTGGTTCCCCCTTTCTAACCCACCTTTCCTCCACCCTGTCACTCTCACCACTGGTCCTGAAGGGATCATCTGTTCTGGATTCTTTATGTTTCCAGCTCCTATCTGTACCAGTGTACATCTTCTGGTCTAGCTGAATTTGTAAGGTAGAATTGGGATCATGATAGTGGGAAGAAGGAAGCATCAAAGAACCAGAGGAAAGTTATATGTTTCATCATTGCTACACTGCACCCTAACTAGTTTGTCTCTTCCCGGCCATCCCTCTGTAAAAAGAAGTCCGTTACCTATAGATGGACTTTGGGTCTTCAACCTATACAGCCCCGCTCATTTACAATAATAAAACTTTTAGTTTCTTGATGCCTGATACTTTCGACACCTCAAGGTCACACAGACTGGTGTGATTTCATGTGGGCTTTGTTTTTTCTGAGCTAAATGACTGCTTGTTCACCACATGCATTGTATGAGTCTGAATCATGGTGTTGGGTTATTGACTCAATGGAATTGTGTGTGTGTGTGTGATTTTCTTGGTTGTATTGGAACATTTGACTACAGTGTTTATGAAAAGTTTATAAATAAAATGAAGTCAGCTGGGTGCAGTGGTCAGGGGTTGCCTTCCACACAGCTGATCTCCATCAGTTCTGATATCCATTGCCAAACTTCTGAAAGACCAAAATGAATAGCACTCTAGCGATTTTTTCCTATCTGGGGTATTCCTGTCTAGGTTCTGGGATACCGACCTGATAATCAGACCAGTGATCACCGCTGAATTCTTTGTCACCCTCACTGTTTTACGCCATCTGCGTGTTCATGATGTCTTTCTCTTTTCTTGCAGCCTAATGGCACATCTCTGACCACTTTTCAGGACATTTTGTCTTGACTTGAAATATCCAGCAGATTTTCCTGAATGCAACTCAAGAGGAGATATAATAAGCTGGACTCCCTACTGTTTTGATTAAAAATCAGACACAGAGCTAGAATCCAAAACTCATGTACTAAGAAATTCTCTATGTTCATTTCATCATTTTTTTCAACAAATACTTACTGTGCCCTTATTATATATTAGGTCCTATTCCAATTGCTTAGGATAAATAATCAGGGACAAAAAGATACAAAAAAGAAAACAAACAAACCTCCAAAACCGTTTTCTGTTTTTGTGAAACCTAAAATTCTAGTGTAAGAGGCAGATATATAATAAACATAATTATTAAGTAAATTATATAGAATACTAGCAGGCATTAAGTACTATTGGAAAGAATATAGCAAAGCGAGGAGCACAAGTCGGGGGGCATAAGTGTCACTTTTAAACAGAATGCTCACAGTAAGTATCTTTGAAAAGGCAATAGTTAAAAAACATTTGAAGGATGTGAGGCAAGTTTGGAGAAGAATAATACATTGAAAAGATTCTGGGGCAGAAACATTTTTGGAGTGTCTAGGGAACTGCAAGGAAACTAGTGTGACTGGGGGGAGCAAGAGAGATATACTGGCTGAGGTCAAAGAGGTAATGGAGGAAAGGTCAAATTATGTAGGGTCTTGTTATCGCTGTAAGGACTTTGGTTTTTACTCTAAATGAAATGGTGTGTTAGACTGACTAGAGGAATAAATCCAGTGACACTCATATTTGTATAAGAAAGAGTTTTATATCAAGAAGTAATTATATATATCCATATATATATATATATATATATATATATCAAGAAAGCAACCCACCCTATCCCAATTAAAATCCCTAATTTCATATCAGTCATCCATAAGTCCCTTTTCAGACTCACATAGCCACATGCAATAATGCAGAATACAGGAGGAGCCCAGGTTGGCGGGTGCAGTATCCTGTGGATCCCCGGTCAGTAGAAGACAGCAGGGCTCTGGCAGCTGTCTAGTGGCAAGCCAGCAGGAAAGTGACGAGAGGGGTGCAGTTTCCAGTGCGCCATACTCATTCTATCAAGGAGTCATCAGGCAATCAAGTCATTCACTTGATTGACAAGTTGGACTGTAGTCCCACCCCTCCATACATCTTCACATTGATATAAAATTATCTAACTATCACAAATGGGAAGGAAAATGGAGAGAGACCCTGGTGAACTTTGAGCAGAGAAGAGTCACACTACTTACACAGTTTCATGTCAACTTGATAAAAGAATGAAGGGGTGGAGTTTAGCCTGTCCATCAGGTCACAGTCTGATGAACACACCTTGTGGGTGTAGCCTTCCCATGAGAATTCTGGGAACTCTCTTTCTTCCTTCCTGGAGGTAGGGCACACTCTCTTTCTCTCTGCCTTGGTCTTCTTGCTGATGGCAGCCAGAGCCCAAGAGATTCATCCACTGTCATTGGGTCCACAAGAATTTTCACCCACCAGCCTGTGATCAACCTGCATTCAGCATCATTACATGTGCTGCTCCATATAGAGAAATTTATAGACTAATATCAGACATATGGGCTAATATCACACTTATGGACTTGATCTGGAATAGGTCAGAATGTTTTATTGATGCAAAATTACTTCTTTTTTATAAAATCATTTTATTGTGGGCTCATACAACTCTGATCACAATCCATACATACATCCACTGCATGTCAAGCACATTTGTATATTTGTTGCCCTCATCATTCTCAAACCATCTGCTTCCTACTTAAGCCCTTGGTATCAGCTCCTCATTTTCCCCTCCCTCCCCATTTCCCCTCCTTCGTGAATCTTTGATAATATATAATTATCATTTTGTCATATCTTACACTGTCCAATGTATCTCCCTTCATCCATTTCTCCTGTTATTCATACCCCAGGGAAGAGGTTGTATGTAGATCCTTATAAACGGTTCCCCCTTTCTACCCCACCTTCCTTCCATCTCCCAGTATTGCTACTCTCACCACTGATCCTAAAGGTATCATCTATCCTGGATTCCCTATTTCTCTGGTTCTTATCTTTTTCAAAGTATATCCCCTTGTCTACCTGTATTTGCAAGATAGAATAGGGATCTTTGATGTAAAGTTCTCTCTTACACATATATGAGTGTCAATGAATTTGTTTTTCTCATCAACCCGGTCAAACACAGAGTCATAGTTCCAGTTTCATTTTGTATCCCTCTGGCTTCAACATTAATCAGAGACCACAGTATGAAAAACAAGTGAACAGGGAGAGATCAGTTAAGAGGCTATTGGGTTAATATCATGGGGACTTAGATTGGGTAGTCGCATGGTTGAACAGTGGTGGGTTACTGAATATATTATGGAGGCACAGTCAGCAAGAATTCTAAATGGATTAAATGCAAGGTGTGAGAGAAAAGGGACTTCAGCCTAGTTCCAAGGCTTTTGCTCTTGCCAACTCGAAAGAAGGAGTTGTCTTCCATGCAAAAAAGGATTCTAGATGGAACAAATTTGGGGAAGAAAATTAATAATTAAAGTTTGGACAAGAGGAGTTTGACATATCTATGAATACATAAATGTCCTTTGGGGTGGAGGCATAAATAACTCACCTGCTTGACTGTTCATTGAAAGGTTGCAGTACAAGCTATCCCAGAGGTGCCTCAGTAGAAAGACCTGACACTCAATTTCCTAAAGAAACCAATCACCAAAAGACCTTGCCTCAGTAGAAAGACCTGACACTCAATTTCCTAAAGAAACCAATCACCAAAAGCCCTCTGGACACAGCTCCACTCTCACACACATGGGGTCACCTTCAGTCAGGGTTACTTCAAGAGCATCTGGTTACTGGCTTTGAACATGCAGCCTTAGTCCTTAATCAGGTGGCAGCTTATACTAACAAAAAAAGAAGAGGTGTGTGACAGAGACATAAATGTGGTTATCATCAGCGGGTACATGATCCTTAAATATTTGGGGAGATCTTCCCAGGGAAATGGGTGTAGAAAACATGCTCTGGAGCACTCCAGCTTTAGAAGAACACATGTAAGTCAAGATAGGCTAATTGCTGAAATAAATGATACCAGAAGCTCCCTGGCTTAACATAATGAAAAATCATTTTTCATTTATGTAATCTTGGCTGTGAAATATCTCTGCACTTCTTGTCTGTAGACGGCTTTACCACAAGGAAGACCTCCATGTTTCTGTGCTACCACCTATCCTGGTCAGGGAAGGGCAACCGGAAGTCAGCAGACATCAACAATGGGTTAGAACTTGGAAGGCCTTTCCTTGTTTCCTCGCATGCTCAAGGCACATCCTGTCTCTCTCCACCTGACCTTTCTAGAGCCACAAGCATCTCCCCAAGAGATACTGCTGTTGTTAGGCATTGTCAAGTTGATTCCAATTCATCGGGACCCTACATAATAGAGGACCCTACATAACAGGCGGAGGATATCAGGTTGTGCTTCCTCAGGGGGACTGAATAGGCTTGAATGGGCCACCTTTCAATTAGCACCAGAACATTTAACCTACAGGTCTCCAGGTCTCCTTCAAAAAGATGCTCCCCTGCCTCCAAGTCTCCCCTTACCCACCCCCCAAGTCCTATCACTCATTGTGTGATCCAGAAAGATAAGAGCAGAAAGGAAAGGGGCATTCATTATCCTCTTCTTCCTCCCCACCAAAAATGTCCCAGCACTAGGCTAGTAGACCTGGGGAATTGGGCCTTCCATGCTTAATTGATTCCTCTCTGCAGAAGCTCGAGTGAAGAGAAAAAAGTATGGTGGTGCTCAGCAGATTGACTAAATTTTTTTCCCTGCATCACTGGGTTGATTAGATTTATGCAGCACTTTTCTTCCAAAGTAATCAATGCATTGGCAGGATGTATGGGGGCAGTTCACCGCCTCACTCCTAGGTTAAGATGAAAGGGTAGGAGCCAGCATCTCAGAAAATCCATTAATCACACAAGTCAAGCACTGAGCCAAGCACAGTTCACCCTGGAAAATGCCCTTTTTGTATCATAAGCCCAAAGTAAGGCATGTCTCCCTGCCAGTGATCTTTTGCTAAATGCCAAAACATCAGAAACCAAAAATCAAATAATCTCTAAAGACAGGAAAAGAATTAAAAATCCAGCACAGTGCCTCCCCCCAGGTTGGCAGCATATTATATATCAGAAGAAAAATGAATACAAAATATCACTGTAGAGTGAACTCTGTTCTCAAGACCAACTTGTCACCTACAGGGGAACGTCACTTTAAAGAAATATGAATACATGGAGAATTTGTTTATAATTGGCTATTAATACAGGCTCATTATGTTAATCCAAGAGTTAAGAAGGGGCCAGGATTGCCTTTAATGACTTATAATTGTGCTAATTCAAGGCTGCTAGTGAATTCCCTGGAGAGAGGGATTGCCATTAGGGGGCACGAGTTACACAGATCACATTCGAGAAGGGAAAGCTGTGCCCAGAGGGACTTGAGAATACCTCCAAACTACAGCAAAGGAGACTTATGCCAATAACACCCAGAGCCCTCACAATCTCACTCGGCCCAGCGTTGCACAAGCCTAAGAGGAGTGTAGAACTCTGCTTATTGTATCTGCTCACTGGACACCCCAAGCGATGAGCTCGAGGTTACTTTGGGCTGCAAATCAAGGAAGTGTTGTACACAAGACCCTCCAGCAGGCTGTCTCCCACGATGGGTCCGTAAGACAAGAGGCACTCAGGCTCTGTGGGGGGAGCTTTGCCAATCTTTGGAAACCCTCTGCTGCCTAGTTGGATTGATTAACATCTTTGCTTCAACTGAGGACCTTCTGCACTCTTAGAAATACACATGTTAGAGACCGCATCGCATATGTCTCAGCTACACCGAGTACAGCCTGGGTGGGCCTGAATCTCAGAGTCAGATTGATCGGGGTCATAGAGCAGACAAAAGAATTGGGGTTTTGATGACAGCGACTTGTTCATGCTTCTGTACCACCTCTACATTTATATTTAACATTGCTGGGGTGCTGAGGAGGGATGTTCTCTGGGGCTGGTGCCATCAGCTGCATTAGAAAATGCTTCAGGTAACTAAGCATGATGCCTTGGGTTTCTTCTGTGTCTCATGCTCCCACAGGTGGTTTTAGTGTAAATAATTGTTACCCAAAAAGTCTGATGACAAAGATATAAATGCAATATGAGCTCTCAACTCAGAATATATCAGATTCACCAAGAAGACTGCTAAAGCTGTAATGGAAGCTCCCTGTGGAGTAGCCTATTTGAATCTATTGAACTAATTTAGAAGTCATTTAGCTTAATATTAACCCAAGTTTCTTGAATGCTTTAAGTCAGAGCAACCTCCCCTCAACATTTTAAACAGACATTGTGTTATTTGGTTTTTCATTCATTCAAAAGCCCATGTCTGAACATCTGCTAGTAATGATATTCTTCAACAGGCTAACGATACACATACAAATAAGGCACCTGGACTTGGGATAGCTATCCTCCTGGCTCCAGCACCTACTACTTACATGGTCTTGAGAAGGTGTCTGAACTCTCCGTAACACAGTCCCCTCCTTTGGAAAATGGAGATAGCAACGCATCTGCCGATATTTTTTAGAGAATTCTTTCAGTAATGGTAGTGGTCAGTAGAAGGGTAAGGTTTTAAAATATGATTGTGTTGTCCTCAAAACATTCAGAGGCTCACAGGTTTGTAAATTATAATTAAGTGCAGTATGACAAGAAGTGACAAGAGAGGAACTAAGTATTTCTCAATACATGAAGTAAAGAAAGGTACTTCCCAAGAGGTGGGGTTAAGATAAGTTTTAACAAAAATAGCATTTCCTATGACTCCAACATATTGTGAATGTGAGTAGATTTGGTTTAGGGAAAGGAGAAAGTAGAAAGAGAAATGGCTAAGTCAAGGCCAGATCACGAAATGGCATAATCTGAAAAAGAATGTTTGCAACTAGGTTAGAAAGATTACCAGTAACATCCCTTGAAGTAAATATGGAATATCATTTTAAATGCATGAAGTATTATTTAAAGTTTAACTTTCATAACAACTAGTAGTTAAGCAATAACAATTAATATTTAAGCAAAAGCCCTCACAATTGGCAAGTTGACAAAATCATGATAAGCAGAGAAAATATTGAAGTTGTCAAGAATTTCGTTTTACTTGGCTCCTCAAGCAATGCTCATGGATAGAGCCTTGAGGAGGTTTGCTTCTCAAGACCTCTTTAAAGTGTCAAAGAGCAAAGATGCCGTGCCAAAGTCTAAGGGTGCCTGAGCCAAGCCATGTTATTTTTATGGTTTTGTTTGCTGACCCAGGCCCTGATTGCATAACCTGAGATTAGAAGTCTGCCTTTCTCTTGGTGTTCACCCTTACAATAATAGACTCACACAATATTTGTTTGTCTGTTATTGATGGACTTCACTAAACATAATGGATTTCTAGGTCCATTCGTCATGAGGTGTTCCGTTATTCCACACTGTTTTTAGAGATGCATAGTATTCTAATGTGTGCATGTACCAGGGTTTCTGGAGCAATTTTTTACTGATGGGAGCTGATTCTAACTTTTTGTTATTATGTACTATACTGTAATAATGAACATGGGACAACATATGTCTGTCTCTCTTCTGTCTCTTACTTTTTTGGGCTATATGTCCTACAGAGGTATTGCTAGATCATAAGGCATTTCTATTCCCAGTTGTTTTAGGTAGTGCTATATTGTTTTCCATAAAGGTTGTTGGTAGTTGTTGCACCAATTGCATTTAAGAGTTCCAATATTTTCACACCCTCTCCTGTATCTGTTGTTCTGTTTTTGTTTGGACTTTTGTAATTGGGCTATCATTTTGGGTTTAAGGTGATATTTCATCATTGTTTTTATTTGTGTATCCTGGATATCTAGTGATCATGAACTTTTTTCACTGTCATTTTTGGTGAACTGTCTGTTTGTGTCTTTTGCCCACTTTTCGATTGGATGTTTTTCCTAGTGAGGTGCTGTATAATTCTACAGAAGTTAGTAACTCATCCCATGTCTAGTTATTGAACTAGACATTGCTACATATCATTTCCAAATCCATGAGTTCTCTTTATTCTTTTGAGGAAATCTTTTGATGTGCATAAGTGTTCTATTTTTAGATGATTCCAATCATCTATTTTGTCTTCCACTGTATTGTTAATGTTTTATTCTATTTAGTAATCTGTGTATGTCTGCAATAGGGTCCCAAAGTTTGTCCCAATGTTCTTATTTATGATTCATATTGTTCTGGGGTTTA
Source organism: Nesogale talazaci (assembly GCA_004026705.1). Lineage (NCBI taxonomy): Eukaryota > Metazoa > Chordata > Mammalia > Afrosoricida > Tenrecidae > Nesogale > Nesogale talazaci. The sequence goes on along the minus strand of PVJH01014569.1, from coordinate 9,578 downwards.
TAACTAGGTCTCTCATCCATCTTGAGTTCATTTTTGTACTTGGGGTCCTCCATTAAAAAATCATATCATCTGATGCCCCTAGAGGCATTGCAGCGTGGCCGCCATGCCACCACTGTGTCATTAGAGGGCAGAGAGAAGAGGGGCTGTGCCATGTCTAGGTTCAAGGGTCTGTCGTGAACCACCTGACTGACTGCTAGCCCCACAGTCCTCCCGCAACTGTGGGCCCTAAAGGGGTAGAGGGGAGGCTCCCCGTTAAGTCATTTTGCAGTGACAAGATCCTGGCAGCTGGATGATAGTGCACTCCTGCCGCCTTGTTAATTTACTGCATGAAGGCAGGTGATGTCCTTCTCGTGGACACTGGCCACAGTCACTGACTGACTGCCACCATTCTGCCACGACTCAGTGGCAGACCACGGTGCAGACTGCAGCCCCAACTCCATGCCAGGAGCACATCCCACTGTGAGAGAGGCACAGAAACTGCACCGGGAGGCGGCACATGCAACACAGGCAGAGTTCGGCAGATGTGGACTGAAGATGACCCTGTGTCTGTCCCCATATGGCTGCCAGCTGAGGGGGCTGCTGGGAGGATGGGGGGGGGGTGGAGGTTCTGACAGAGCCAAGTGGAGAAGGAATCCTTTGGAAAGAATAAAGTGAACTGAATGTGGGGGAAAAAATCATATCATCTGCAATTAGCAAAAGTTTCACTTCTTTGGCACATTATATTCCCTTGATTTTTTCTGTTGCCTAATGATTCTGCATAAGACTTCTTGTACTATGATGAATAAGAAAGAGTACTGATAGGGAACATCTTTGCCTAGTGCTCATTTTCAGGGAGTTTTTCATGGAAAGATGGACATTGAATTTTTGTATTTGACCTTTGTTATGTTGAAGAATTTCCCTTCTATTCCTATTTTACTGAGTATTTTATCAGAAATGGGTAGTGTATAGTCAAATGACTTTTCAGCATCTGTTAATATGATCATGTAGTTCTTATTCTTTGTCTAGCTTATGTGGTAGTGTGATGGGTTATGCAGATTTTTCTCTAGATTGAACCACCCTTACATCCTCAAATGAATGCCATTTAATCATGGTGAACTATTTTTTTAATATTTTATTGAATTCTATTGTCTGGAATACATTTTTGAGGATTTTTACATCTCGAACATAGATTTTTACATCGTGAACATTGAGTGATATTGATCCATAGTTTTCTATACATGAACTCTTTGCCTGGTTTTCATATCAGGATTATGCTTGCTTCATAGAATAAGTTTGAAAGCTTGCTGCCCCTTTCCATGTTGTGGAATGGTCTGTGTAGAATTGGGGGCAGCTCTTCTATGACTATTGATAGAATTCTCCTGTGAATCCATCTGATTCTGGCTATTCTTGGTTGGAAGTTTGTTGATAACCTTCTCTATTTTGTTGTTGCTGTTGTTGTTATAGGTCTGTTCGAGCGTTTCACCTTGAGTAGGTTTGTTGATCTGCTCAGGTGTGGGGTTGTTTTGTTGATAGTAGACTACTATCTTCAGCTGGGAGGGGTGGATCTATTGACTGGGCTGGTTCAATTATTTCTCAAGGCGGCAAAATATCCTCCTCTTCTAGATCATCAGCCCATAGATTCCCATCCCATGTTTCAGGGTCCCAATTTTTTCCTATCAATGCCCTCACTTTGGCTTCCGACACTGCTCTAGATCTGTCCTTCAGCTGATGTTGTAATTCAGCCACTCACATAATGAGACTTTCTACCTGGTTCTCAGCAATATCGGCTTTTACTACAGGCAAGAATGCTTTCCTTTGTAGCACAGACAGAAGCCTTCATGTCTGTGAGTCAGCACTTAATATATGCTTCTGAGGACCTGAGGCAGTCTCTCTCCTTAATCCATTGTAAGGAGGACCAGCCAACCAGCTTCCCTATACTTGACATTTTGACAAAACTGCTGGAAAATATCAAACATACAATCTCCCAGAGCCTCTCCTTTAATCAGCACCCCATCCATCGGTGCCCCTATTTTAGTTATTAGCTTTGCTATTTCACACCATGGACTAGTAGGAGTGGCAGAATTACCCATGACTTTAGGTCTAGAATCAGCATCATCAGTGCTCTTAAGACTAATCAGATTGGAGAACCACTCAAAGAAACCCATATTTATGATTTTATTTCTCTAGAAGCACTCCTGGTACCACTTGTGTCAGAGAGGGTTCTCTGGAAAAATAAAACCAGGACACTAGTAATTCTTTTTATGTATTTATATAGAGAAAAGAGTAAGAAAAAAGTTAAGAAAGAAGCAGTTAACTTATCTATAAGGCAGTACAGATTGCTCAGTGCAACTCACTTGCGTGAGCCAGCTAGAAGACTGGCAGTCCTTCAAGTCTTGAGGGCTCCTGAGTAGTCCTCTGTAGAGCAATTCAGGCTATGTGGTCACAGGCAGCAAGCAGCAAAGCAGGTCACCCACAGTCAGCCAGATGACAGAGTCCAATAGTCCCCTGCTCAAAAGATGAATATCCCAGGAGCGTGGCGAAGTAGGGCTTGAAGGAACCTCAACTCACAGCTCCACAGTCCACGATTAGGTGTCCCATGGGTAGTGTTGCTTGGAGGTCGAGGCACAGGACAAACAAAGATCCAAAAGCAAGAGAGAGGGCAGGACTCGATGAGCCCTTCCTATCTCCGCTCTTCAATTCATCCCGTGTGTTCATTGGCTGTACTGTCACAACAAACCTACCAATCTTCTGTGGCCCTGTTGGCATAACAAACCTTCCCATCACACGAACATAGATTTTTTTACTTCGTGAACATTGAGTGATATTGAGCCATAGTTTTCTGTAAATGAAGTCTTTGCCTGGTTCCCATATCAGGATTATGCTTGCTTCGTAGAATAAATTTGGAAGTTTGCTGCCCCTTTCCATGTTGTGGAATGGTCTGTGTAGAATTGGGGGCAGTTTGATTCTGGCTATTCTTGAAGGGGAGTTTGTTGATAACCTCTATTTTGTTGTTGCTGTTGTTGTTGTTATAGGTATAGGTCTGTTCGAGTTTTCTACACTAACTGCATTAATTTGGGTAGCTTGTGCTTTTCTACATATTTTTTCAAAATATTCAAGTTGTTGAAATACAGTCATTCATTATAGTTTGTTAGTATTATTTTTATTTCACTTGGGCCTGTTGTGAGGACACACTTTTCATTTCCAATTACACATATTTGCATCTTCTCTTTCTCTTATTTTATTAAATTTGCCAGTGATTTGTCAGTTTTGTTACTCCATTCAAAAAGTCTTATTCTTGTCCTCTTGATTTTTTCCATTGACTTTCTATTTCCAGTTTCTTTAATTCTGTTCAAATTGTTAGGTTATTTTCCACGGTTGTTGGGTGGTTTGTGTCCTAGTGGTTAGAAGTGTTGTGCTAAACTGTTGATTTTTAAATTTCTCTTCTTTTTTTGGATCATTTACTGATGGCTGTAAATTGCCCTCTAGTAAATACTTTTTTCTGTGTCCTAAGGTTTGGGTATGTTTTGTTATCATGAGTTTCAAGGAATTTCTTAATTTCACCCCTTATTTTAAGCCCTTGGACACAAACATAGTAAGAGTGAGTGAATGAAAAGAATATCCTCAACAACTAGTAATAAAGAGAACAAGGTGGCCATACTGTTAGGAAGAAATGGTCAATTTTAAAGAAGATTTGCTATGATACAGAGAAGGATACTACATAGTGGTAAAAATATAAATCCATCAAGAAGAAATAAAAATTACAAATATATATGTACCTAACATCAGTAGCCCCAAAGAAATGAAGCCAATACTGAAAGATTTACAAAGACTAGGGGAAGACTTCAGTGACAGTTGGAGACATCAGCATACAATTTTCTTTTTCTTTAATTTTTTAAAATCATTTTATTGGGGGTTCATACAACTCCCATCACAATTCAGCATACCATTTCCAATACTGGACAAACTTACTAAAAAGAGCATAGATAAGAGCAGGGCGTTTTTAGGTGGCATTGAGTCCACTTCTACTCATAGTGATCCCACGTACAGCAGAAGGAACTCTGTGTGGTCCTGCACCATCCTAAAAGTTGCTGTTTAAGGTCTTTGTTGCAGATACTGTCACTCCATCACATGAGAATCTTCCTTGATTTTTGCTGGATTTCTACTTTAACAAGCATGATGTCATCCCCCGGGGACTAATCTTCCTTGATATCATGTCCAAAGTCTGTGAGGCAAAGTCTAGTCATCTTCACTTCACAGGATCATCCGTCTATACATTTTTATTTGCTTGTTCTTCTTGCTGTCCACGTTAATTTTATTCTTCTGCACTAAAACGACCATTGCTATGCATCAGTTCTTCTTTGGGTGTCCTTATACAGGGTTCAATAAGCTCTTATCATAGGAACATTGCACTGATGCATTTGTTTCTGATTTACATGTTTGAAAAACCCTTGCTCAATGTCACCACATATTATAAGTGACACAAAAGCATAACACTAAACTGCGGTTTCAGAAAATGTAATTAATGTCTTGTCAAAGGGTAAAAAGAAACACAACCAAAACACTGACTGCAATAAAAGCATTACAATTGAGCTCACTCCAAATCCTAACAATCCTGTAAGGACAAAGTAAAACTACCCCGCAAGGTTTCCAAGGCCATCAATGCCTACAAAGGCAGACCCTCACATCTTTCTCCTGAAGAGCCGTCAAGTGCTTTAACTACTGTGCAATCACCAAGGCTCCAAACGACACCATAATATACATAATTGGTTTTTGAGTTCCATTTCAAATGACTATTATGATTTGTAAAAAATATACACTGGAAAACACACATGCTGGTGCCTCAATTGTTAGACTTGGTATGTTTTCCCAGCTGATTCCAAAAATGGCATAGGTTCCTCTCTATTAGCTTTAGATTTTGAGATACAGAACACATGCCTTTGTTCAGTTTTCTTGTATTTGCCTTTGTGTTCTTATACTTTCTACTGTTGATTTCTGGTTTTATAGCATAGATGATTGTAGCATTTCAATATTTTTTAATTTGTTAAGGCTTGCTTTGTGGCTGAACACATGACCTATTCTAGAGTATGTACCATATACACAGGAGAAGAATGTGTATGGGTTGCTTTTGTTGAGTGGAGTGCTCTGTGTTCTAGGAAGTTGAGCCTGGTCGATTGTGTTGTTCACCTTTTCTGTGTCTCTATTAAATTTCTTTCCTCATGATCTCTCTTCCTTTGAAAGTAGTGTACTGAAGTCTCCTACTAATATTGTCAAGCTATTTTTTTCTTCAATTCTGTGAGGATTTGATTGATGTATTTTGAAAGCCTGTCATTGAATGTATATATGTTTTATATGGTTATATGTTCCTGGCCTATTGTTTCTTTAATCATTATGTAGCCTCCACTATTGTCTCTCATTATGTTTCAGTCTTGAGGTCTTTTTCATAAAAGATTAATATTGCCAATCCTGCCTTTTTATGGTTGTCATTGACTTAGTAGACTTTCCACCATCCTTTGAATTTTAGTCTATTTTTGTCTTTGAGTTTAAGGTATGTCTGTTGTAGGCAACATATAATGAGTCTTCTTTTCTAAACCAGTTTGCTATTCTCTATCTTTTGATTGTTTCAAGTAATAGTTTTCTCAATCAACTCATATGTAAGTGAAAATTGGACAATGAGTAATGAAGTCCAGTGAACTGATGCATTTAAATTATGGTGTTGGCTTCAGGACGAGTGTTGAGATTAGCAATACTAGGAGGATGGAGGCAACATGGGGTAGAAAGGGGAAACCAATTATAAGGATCTACATACAATCTCCTCCCCCAGGGTATGGACAACAGGGAAGTGGGTGAAGAGAGACATTGGACAGTGTAAGATATGGCAAAATAATAATAATTTATAAATTAACAAGAGTTCATGAGGGAGAGTGAACAGGGAGGGAGGGGGGAAATGAGGAGCTGTTTCCAAGGGCTTAAGTAGAAAGCAAATGTTTTGAGAATGATGAGGGCAACTAGTTTACAAATGTGCTTGACATAAAATGGATGGATGGATTGTGATGGGAGTTGTATGAGCCCCCAATAAAATGATTTTTTTAAATTATGGTGTTGGGAAAGTATATTGAAAGAATTATAGACTTCCGGGAAAAGCAAACAACTCTCTCTTAGAAGATACATAGTCAGAATGATCATTAGAAGTAAAGGTGATCAGATTTCATTTTATGCGTTTCAGACATGGTTAACAGGAGAGAGCAGTGTCAATTATGCATGGTAAATGAGGTGGTCATGTACTTGATGTCAATTTCACGATTGGGAGTGTAGGGGTGGAGTTTATCCTGTCAATTTGGAGATAGCCAATGAGGCCTTTGTGTGGGCATGGTTTTCTCCTGAGAATTCTGGGAAGTCTCACAGTATTTCCCAATTGGAGGAGAGAGACTAGATGAGTCTCTGAGATACAAACTACTGGCAAGATGAGATGACAGCACGCTGATTGATCCTGATTCCTGGAGAATGGAGGAGCCAGAGGAGAAGTCACATGGGCTTTTCCTGATGAAACTAAACCTCTAGGGCCAGAGAAGCCACAGAGAGCCCCTGCCAGCGTCGCGATGCTTCTAACCCAGCTAGATACATGAGACGCTGCACCCACTGGCCTGTGATTGTCCTGCTGTCTTTGCACATGCCTTGTAAGTTGGAAGGAGACTTTACAGGCTGGCATTGGACATGTGGGCTAATATTGGACTTATGACCTTGGACTGGACTGGGTTGGGATGCTTTCTCAATGTTCTATTCTTGTATATGGACCTTTCTCTTATACCCATATGCGTGTTTATGAATTTGTTTCTCTAGTCTACCCAGACTAACAAAGTAAAATTCCTCAGGGGGGGAAGGAGAGGAGTAATGAGAAAAGGAATAATCTCAGTGAGAGAGGTTGACATAGTGACTGCAAAAATGAGCTCAAACATAACAATTGTGAAGATAGTATTGGACCAGGTAGGATTTCAATCTGTTGTGCACAGAATTGTTATGAGTCATACCTTAATCACTGGTACTTAACCACAATTGTATTTAGATAATCCCCAGCTAATTCTGTATCTAACTAGCAAGATGTAATAGGCCAAGGTGTCTTTTCTTGGAACAGCCATTTTCTATTATTTTAATGAACTTTATAAAAATTAGAATTATCATTTCTAGCCAGAGCTGAATTAAAGAATCTGTAAATTTTGATATGTTGTTTATAATATATAAATTTGAAAATATGGATTCTAGAACAACCTTCAAGGTGCTGAGATGGATAGCTGGTTAATGGTGGTATCTCTAGCTATGATAATGAAAAGAAGAGGGAGATTACATTGGGAAGTGGGGAAAAATAGTGTAACAGGTAATTTTAGGATACTCAAATGAAGAACATAAGTGAGACATTTTGATATTTCAGTCTGGAGTTTGAGAAATCTCCTTAAAGAAGACTATTTGGAAGACAGTTACAAGGTGGCAGAAACTAAAAGCAAAGAATTAATTAAGGGACTTCCAGGTGAGCGGGCAAAATGAGAACAGCAGGATAGAACAAATTTATTCAAAAAACAACAGTTAAAGATCCCAATATGTGGCACAAAATCACAGAGAAGTTCAGACACACTTGTTCAACAGGTAGGAATACAAATGGTGGAGAAAGTGCTGCTACTAAAGTAAAGATGGAATGTCAACAATGCTGAATATTCTAGAGTTGAAAACTGAAAAAGATTCCACCATATATAGCAGTTAGGTTATGTGTTAGTCCAGGTAAACTAGAGAAACAAATACATAGACTCACATATGGATATAAGGGTACAGTTTATATACAAGAAAGAGGAATGGGACATTAAGAAAGCATCCCAGACCAGTCCAGTTAAAAGTCATAAGTCCAATATTAAGCCATATGCCTGCTATCAGTCTATAAAGTCTCCTTCCCACTCACAAAGTCACAGGCCAGTGGGTGCAGAGTTCAGGAGCCAGCAGGGATCTCCCCAGGGCTCCTCCCTTCCAGGGCTCTGGGTCCATCAACAGCATTCAGTGGTGATAGAAGCAACTCAGTGCTTGCAGGGGAGCGCTAGCATGTGGAGACGTGGCTTCTCCAGCTTCAGAGGTCTGGTTCCATCAGGGTAAGGCCATGTGGCTTCTCCTTCAGCTCATCCAGCTCATCAGTTGCTGCCATCTTGTCTTGTCCATAGTTCATTTTCTCTGAGGCTAACTCCCAACATCTAGGAGATAGCTTCTCATCTCCACAAGGGAAATATCATGAGATTTCCCAGGCATATCAGGAGAAAGCCATGCCCACACAGAGGCCTCATTGACTACTCAATGGCTATCTCCAGATTACCAGGCTAGACTCCACCCCTACATCTCAATCATAAAATTAACATAAGCACATGACCGCCACAGATTATTGTTGGTGCTGCTGTGAGGTACCATCAAGTTAACTTGAACCCATAGCACCCCAATGCAAGACATAAGAAGGATTGTCCAGTATATGCTATTCTCACAATTGTTATGTTGGAGGACATTGTTGCAGCCACTGTATCAATTCATCTTGTTGAAGGCCTTCCACTCTTTCCTTTTTTCATTACTCGTCTACTTTACCAAACACGATGTCTTTTTCCAGGGAATGATCTCTCTTGATAGTATGCCAAAAGCAATTAGGAAGGGATATCAATTACCAATAGGATGAAAACTTAGTTTACTCAAAATATCCTTTACTACATCACTACATTGAAAAAAAAAAAAAGCCCTTAATGGTGAAAATGGTTTGTCAAACTCATCCGCAGCAACTGTGTGAGAAAAAGGTTAGTAATCGGCCTTCACTAAGATTCCCCACCCAACAAACCCTTACGGAGCAGTGCTATTCCATCACATGTGAAACTCGTAAGGCAGAAACAACACAAAAATAACTAACAACTCGCTAGTGAATAAATAATTAAAAAAATGCAGAAGACAAAGCTTTTTCTGATAGAAGGATGCCAATCTCTGTGTCTATATTATAATCATGATGTACAGTATATTATTCAAAGTAAATGAAATACCTAATTAATAGAAATGATGTGGTTAGAAAACCACCCAAAGACAGTAAAATTGGTTGGTTGAGGCTGAGAACATTTCGATCATCTCAATAAATGTCCCCACAGACTATTAATTAAGTAGAGAGAAGAGTGACTTTATAAGGAAGAAATTTCTTTTACTACACCAAATGCAAGTCCCTGAGCAGTGCAGATGGTTTGAACTTGTAAAGATTGTGTATTCAAACTCATCAGTGGCACCATGACAATCTGCCTTCATTAAGATTTTCAGCCCAAAAAAAAATTTTTTTTGGAACAGTTTTTTTTTGTTAGTTTGTTTTGTTTTGTTCTTTTTGCTTTTGGGGCATTACTGTCCTCTGGTGGTGGGAGTCGGAGGCCCAGCCTTTTGCTTCTGTGGAACCACTGCTGGAATTGAACCTCCATCCCAGTGGGCCACAGTCCCGTGCATAACCACTACACCACTGGGGCTCAGCCCCTTGGAACAGTTTTATAAGTAATTTTATAACAAAAAATCAGATGGATATCACCTTTGCCAAGTAATAAATGCCAACATTATAAGTA
>PVJH01014568.1:0-56475 GCA_004026705.1 Nesogale talazaci | reverse complement strand
GGAACCCCACAGGGACGGTGCAAAGGGACAGGAGTGCGTGCGCAGCGGGGACCTCCACACTGAAGCCTTCGACCTTGCCTCACTTTTCTCGCCTCAGCATCCTGCCTCGTTGGCACGCGCACCATCACAAGTGCGTCCCCGAGCAGAACGAGGCTGCGCCCCAAAGCCTGGGCTGAAGCAAACGCCTTATTCGAAGCCCTCCTCCGTATGCTGTGCCCAGCAGACCTCTGAGCCCCACCACAGCCAGCTGCATCTGGCACGGACAGACACACGATGTCACGGGTTCCTCAGGCTGGATTCAAATCGGGGACTCCACGGTCTTCCTCAAGACCTTTCCAAATCATTTCTGGTGAGACAGCAGCATGTTTGATTCCAGGAATGCTCGGGGAGAACCGTGCCCGGCCACTGTGCAGAACCCGTCCGTGGTGAACGACCAGGGAAAGCGGGAGAAGGGCCTGGGTCTTCCAGCAGGGGACCTTGAGGAAGGACACGCCAGGATTGAGGGGGAGAAGAGGGAGCACCTTTCTTAGAGTCAAATACAGGCGTTGTACGGATGTAGCATCGGGAAAGGGTTCCTTCACACCCCGAAGGTCTGTGGCCACCCCACCTGGTGCCACTCCAACCACCTCCGCTCACAGGAGCGCCAACGTCTGCACGATCCTACACACGCTTCCCAGACCACTGAGCAGAGGAAGCACAACTTTGACAGATTCTGGAAAGCCCAGACGCGATGCGATTCACTTTCTCGTGGTGACCGGAGAGACAGGCTCTCTGCGGTGGTCTAAACCCACCATGTCTGCCAGGGAGGCTCATCGAGGAGGAGCTCGGGTGGCACAATGGGGGAGGTGGTGAGCGGCCAACAGCAAGGCCAGCACTTCACATCCACCAGCCTTCCCCACGGAAGAGCGATGAGGGTCCTAGTCTGTAAAGAGTGATGGTTTCAGAAAAGCCACAGGGGCCACGACGGTGGGGATGAGCCCAGGGCAGAGACTTAACTTACCAACACCTCTCCGACATCTAAGAGCCTTGTGGTACGGACCGACTGGTTGTATCCAGCAGGTTTTGCAAAGAGACCTACGTAATTTGACTTCCTAACCTGAGAAACCCAATGGCATGAGCTCAAGAGCTGGTTCAACCTTTTCATGCTGGATTTTCAGCAGCCCCCGTGGCAGTGCCCGGCAACCTCAGCAGTGAAATCGCCGACCGATGCAGAATAAGGCGAGGCTTGCAGCACCCATAAAGACCTCCAGTTGGAGCAAGTCCAGGGGCAGTTCCATTCTGCCCTGTGGAGTCTCTGTGACCCAGAACGGACGCCAGGGCAGCGGGTTTGGTTTGGTTTTGGGCTGTGCCAGGAGCCTTGTAAACCTTATCTGGGAGTCTCCTGGCAAACAGGCAAGGTAGATAGTGCGCCTACTGCAGGCTGGGAGCTGAGCCCAGCAGGTCACACAAGCTGGCTGCCATCCCCCAGGTGGTGGGGGAGGAGCCGGTGCTCCTTTGAGGCCACGCATGGCCACGAGACCTCTCCTCGAGTATTTTGAACGTGTTGTCCGGAGAGACCTGTCCCTGGCATCCTTCGGGGCACAAAGGCATGTGACTATTGGACACTGGATAAGGAAGGTCCTCACAGAAGAAATGCATCTGAATCGTGAAGCTGGGGAAGAAGGTTGAGAGTTGCAGGGACTATTAGAAGGACAAAACGATCTGTACGGGACGAAGTTCAGCCAGAATGCTCCTTAGAGGCTAGGATGGTGACCGCTCATCTTACGCATTTTTGGGACATATTGTCAGGAGAGATATGGGGAAGGACATCATGTTGGGGCAGCAGAAGAGGAAGGCACCGGATGGACTGGCACAGAGGCTGCCTCACCGGGCTCAGGCACAGGAACGATGGTAAGGGTGGGGTTGCACACAGGGTTGCTACGGGCTGGCACCCACTCCAAGGCCCTCTTCACTGTGCAGACTTTGGGCAAGAGAGAGTAGCCGCCAACAGTAATGCAAACATTCTGCATTGTTCCTTTGTCAATCCAATCTGATCCCACTGCCATCAGGACAGGGGAGAACTGCCTCTGTGGGTCTCCAAGACTAAATCTTCACAGGAGGAGAACGCCTCCTGTGACGGTCATGTTCTCATGTGTCAATTTCATGATTGGGAGTGTGGGGGTAGAGGCTAACCTGTCACTCTGGAGATAGCCAATGAGGCCTCTGTGCAGGCATGGCTTTCTCCTGAGAATTCTGGTAAGTCTCACGGTATTTTCCAATTGAGACGACGAACTGCTGACAAGACGAGATGACAGCGTGCTGATCGATCCTGATTCCTGGAAAATGGAAGAGCTGGAGGAGAGGCCACATGGGCTTGCCCTGATGGAGTCAAACCTCTGGGGCCAGAGAAGCCACATGGAGACTCCCACCGGATTCCTGCTTCTACTGCTACCGGACACACAAGACTCTGCACCCACTGGCCTGTGATAGTCCTGGTGTCATTGCACGTGCTTCGTGAGTCAGAAGGAGACTTTGTAGACTGGTATCAGATATATGGGCTAATATCGGACTTGTGACCTTGGACTGGACTGGGTTGGGAGGTTTTCTCAAAGTTCTATTCCTCTTGTATATAAACTCTCCCTTATATCCATATGCATGGTTTATGAATTTGTTTCTCCAGTCTACCCAGACACAGAGAAACCTGCTGTCTTTCTCCCATGGTGCAGCCGGTGCGTTCAGACTACTAACCTTGGTAACCACTGAGTCAAAATGGACTCCAAGCCAGAGAGAGAGAGAGAGAGAGAGAGAGAGATATCAGGGGTGTATTCCCACCCATCCATCCACCCTGCTTGGGATGCCCCTGTTGCCTGCTGGCATAACTGCCCTCTCGGAATCTGCTTCCAAGGCCCTGCTGTCCCCAGGACCTCAAAGACAGAGATCATCGCAGACCCCACGATGCCAGGACACACAGCCCGGGTGCCAGCCTAGTCATCCAAGGTGCCGCCTTCAGCGATTTTTTGACGCAGGAAGTGCGCCCCAGATGTCTCACTCCTCTAGGGATAACTGGCAGAGGGGAGGGGCGCTGCGGTGGAAAGAACAACGTCTTACTTTTTTTTTTAACCAAAACAAGCCAAAACAAAGATCACAAAAACTACACGTGAACACGCAGACACAAACACACACTCACCGCCACCCAGTCGAAGCTGACTCACAGCAGCCCTGTCAGCAGGACAGAACAGGGCCTGTGGGTCTCCAAGACTTTAAATCTTTTCGGGAGCTAAGAAGCTCATTTTTCTCCTGAGGAGACAGCAGGTTTGAACACCTGGCCTCTAGCTTAGCAGTTCCGTGCATAACCCACCTGATACGCTGCCAGGCTTGCATGGTCCAGGAAGGGGTGGGGGTGAAAACCAGGCCCCCAAACAAGACTCTAAATGGTATTTGACGAATTCTCTGAGAACCACCCCAAAGCAAGGTACCTTCTCAAGTACCCAGAACCATTTGTTGCCATCGGGTGTCACTCTCCACAAAGCCACGGTCTGTGGTCAGCATGGGTCAGAATGAACTCGTGGTGCGGCCTGTGGACTTTTTTTTTAACCAGTGAAGCAAGATTTGTCCCACCAGCCCGATCCTGGCACAAGGGGACTATTTCCCATGAGCACTTCATTCTCAGGCACCCATCCCTGCTTTGACGATTTGGAACCACTTGTGAACGTTTTATGCTCACCATCTTGATGCTTTCAAAAATGTTTTTATATCTCCTGAATAGTAATGCTCAACACAACCCTTCCCCCACCCCCAAAAAAGATCATTTGCTTGAATAACCACTATGTTACTCAAACTACACTCGTCGCCCCTGGTCGCTGCCAACTCACAGTGGCCCTGCAGGACAGGGTAGAACTGTCCCTGTGAGTTTTCAAGACTGACTTCTTTTGGGGGGGGGGGGGGAGGGACATCACTGCCCACTGCTTTGCTCCTGGAGAGCTGCTGCTGAATTTGAACTGCCAAGCCAGTGGGCCACAGTCCGGCACACAACCACTATGCCACCGGGGCTCAGCCCGAGACTGTGACTCTTTAAGGGAAGAGAAAGCCTCACTTTTCTCCTCCAGAGCGGCTTGGCGGTTTCGAACTGTTGACCTTAAAAAGCCAGCTGAACTGGGTAACCACTAGACCGCTAAGGCTCTTGCCACGATGGCACACTTTTCTGAAATAGAAGGCAGAACTGAACGAAGCCTTGCTGCTCTGGTGGTGGCTGCGCTGCAGACGCTGAACGTGGCCCCAGGGACATGGAAACAGCTGCGGGCTTCCAAACATCAACACCTTGTGGCTGGTTGAGACTTCCCCCCCCCCCCCGGCCCCCCCCCCCCCCGCTTCTTTTAATTGTCCGCGTGAGAGACATACCTAAACTTCGTTTCGGCCTGAAGCAACTGGTTTAATTGCATGGGGGAGAGGAGATGGGATGAAGTGGGTACGTCTCCCAGGGGCAAAAGAGAAGCAATAAAAACCTAATGAAGGCCATGAGGGAACCTGGAAGGCATGGGGGGCGTTTGCTGGTACTGCTTCTCCGATTTCGGAGCAGGACGTTGGGAACTCAGCTGTCGTCAGCGGGTGACCTTATAAGGTGGGGCAGAACCAGCCCTTGAGGGTTTCTGTGACTGTAAATCCACATGGGAGGCCAGAGTCTCAGCCTCATCGTTCTACAAGACCAAACTCAAAACCAAACACTCGCTCCCATCCAGTCCATTCTGACACACACTGACCCTGCAGGGCAGGCTAGACCCACCTCTGTGGGTTCCTGCAATGATTAACCTTTATGAGAGGAGAAGGCGGACTGGCTGGTGGGTTTGAACTGCTGTCCTTGTGGTTAGCAGTCCAATGTACAATCCACTTCGCCACCAGGGCTCCTTCCCTACGAGAGAGCATCAACCCTCCCACAGCGCTAAGGGTACGGAGTTAGAGAAACGCTGGTCAAGTTCTACACAGTAACTTAACTGCTCTTCAAAGCGAGCCATTTACACGTGAGTGATTGCAATGCCTCATTCAGTTTTTGCTTTGCTTTTTTTTGAGTCCCTATCTCTTGACAGGAGTAGAAAAACCACGTCTTCCTCCAGAGAGGAGGCTGGGAGTTTCGAACTGCTGGCCTTGGGGCTGGCAGCCCAACCCGTAACCACACCTCTCTAAGGCTAAGAAGAGAAAGCAACAGACTAGGGTCTATGTTAGGAGAGTAACACATGCCTGCTTCCCTCCCAGCAGCATCCAAGTCACTATCGTCCAGAGTGGGGCTCTGGTGGGGGATCAGGCATCAAGCTTACAATACAAACACATCAAGTAAAGGGAAACCTCCAAAAAGACCACAGTCACCAACAGACAGGGCTGGGGGCTGATTTAGACTCTATAACAAGCTCATCAACCTTGAGCAAGTGACCTCACGTCTATGGGACAAAGATCTTCATCTACAAAACAAAGGGCGAGGAATTAGCGATCTCAAAAGGTAAACTTAATATTCTATTAATCACTGAAATAAAATTCCATGCCCCATCCCACTAAGCCTAGGTCCAGCCTAAGAGAGGAGACTTCAAAGACCACCCAGAGAATGTCAGGTCAGGACCTGCCAGCTGTTCCATGTCGCCCTGCAGCTCCCGCCACCGACACTAGGTGGCAGAATACTTCCCAAGGGGAGGTCAGGGCCACAACGTGGGGACTGGAACCTTCACAAACTAATACCAAATGTTACAACTTACTCCGATTGTCTAAACTTTGCGTGCTCACATGGACGTACACAGACAGACACACACACACATACACACACACACACCATTAGGAAATACTGCCCTACAGGCATAACCCCACTGTTCCTACAGATGAAAGCAATTAAAGACCCAGTCTTCTGGTCCTTTGTCGCAGGACAGCCTACAATTCCTGAAAAAGGTTCAGTGGCCTTGTTACACGCGCAAACACAAGGTCTACGGATTGGAAAAGTCTAAAGTCTCACAATTACATATAGGTGTGTATATATTTTTTAAAGGGGGGGGTAGGGTTCTGCTGACTGCTGCTCCACGCCTTGTCTCATGTGGATATCACATCTGTGCCCCACTTTAGGACACTGGAAATTACTCGTGCCCAAGAATATCTTTCTCACTTTGCCAATTATAAATAGTTGTCTGCAAATAGAGTATGGGCATTCAGTGAGCAGAATGACTTGAAATATTACACCTAATTAAGCCAGCTAAGTCACGTTGGCCAGCTACTGGCAGGAAAGCTCTCCCTGGCCATCCCATAGGCTAGGAGAGTTGGAGAATCCTGGGGTTCACACGACGTACTTGGCTTTCACTGGAAATCACATCAGACTCCCATCAACGCAACCAAGTTTACTCTGAGCCACTTCAAACCCCAAACTTAAACAGAATTTATTAAATAAACACAACCGAAAAAGGCCCGGGAGCCAAGAAACCACAGACACTCAATCCCAGGGGAGGGAAGAGGAGGAGGGAGAAAAATGGCTCTCAAGTCAAGTTTCAAGGAACTCTGGTGTCCGGCCCTCAAGTTTTAAGAGTCAACGGTAAAAGGGAGTTTTGCATCTTTAAAAACATATCCAAATTGATTGTGGGGGCAGTCTCACGGGTCTGTGAAATGGACTAAGGGCCACTGAAGGTTACACCTCAACCAGTGTGTGAACTGTACACATTAAATAGGTGTACGGTGGGTGAACGAAAACTCAATAAAGCCGTGTTTGCCCACAATGGCATTCCTTTACTTGTGAATTTAAAGTCGGCTGACGGCAGAGAGAATACTTCCCAATCACCTTTGGAGCCAGCTTCTGGAGGTAATTTCACGCCCCAGAGAGCCGGCGTCGGTGCGCACTGGAACCAGAACCCGGACTCCGGAGATCGGGCCGGCGGCGAGAGCCCAGGCTGGATAAAGCCTGCCTCCGCGCGCGCACTTGGTTCGCTCTGGAAGGATCTGCTGCTCCCCGCGCGCAGGAAACCGGCGCACATTTGGCAAAGGAAATGCGCGAGCAGACCTCTCTCCCAGCAAGGCGCGTCCCGGGTGCGACGGGGCTGTCGGAACCCGGTGAGCCGGCCGCCGCTCCAGGGTAGCTCCCGTCCACGGCGCCTGGCAGGACGGAACAAAACCTGGCCCGCTTACTCATTCGGAGACTCCCAGGAAGTCGCGCCCTCCCGGGTTTCGGGAAAAGGTGCTCGGGCGCGCGGGCCGGGAGCTCCCGGAAGCCAGGTATGGCCTGGGGGACCCCCGCGCCCCGGGTCCCGGAGCGCAGCCGAGCGCACGGCGCCGCCTTCCCCTCGCGAGCGCAGCCCTCACCTCGGGAAAGAAGTTGTCCATTGTTCCGGCCGTCCCCAACTTGCCGGAGTCCGGCTCCAGCTCGCGGAAGTCAGCAGCAGCAGGTCCCGGACACCATGTGTCACGGCGCGGCGTCCAGCAAGTCGCGCCCGCGGGGCTGCCCCGCTGCCATCGCTCGAGCCCCGCTCAGCTGCTTCACCTTTTGTTTGCCCAGCCCAAGTGCCCAACTCCTCCGTCCCACCGCAGCCTTTGTCTCGTCCGCCTCCACTCCGCTCACTTCGGGGCACGACGCTGGCGAGCGGAGAACAGCTGGTGGCACATTCCTTCCCGGGGCCCGGGCTCACGGCGGGGGCTCAGCAGCGCGCCCCCTCTCTTTGCGCTCCGGCCGGGGAGCGCGGCGCGCGCGGGGACAACCGGCCTCACGGCGAGCCCCGAGTCGCCGTCCCGGCGCGAGCGCGGCCGCGGAGAGTTCTCGGACTCCGGCTAGCCGATCTCGCCCGCACCGAAACTCGCAGACCGGCGCGCACGCCCCGCCCCGCCCCGCCAGCCCGGGCCCGCCCCTCCAGGAGCCCTGCTCCGGCTCGCCGGACTCCGTCCCGTGATCCTGGCTCCACCCCTCCAGGAGTTCGACTACCGATCGCCAGGCCCCGCCCCGTGAACCTGGTCACACCCCTCCAGGAGCTCAGCTCCCGATCTCCAGGCCCCGCCCCGTGACTCTTGCCCCGCCCCTCCAGAAATTTCTTCCAAGTTTTAGGTCTGGCAAACCAAGTCCTTCTCCCGAGCCCGGCCAGAAGTGTGAATGCAGTTTCTTTGAGTCAAATGGCGAGCTCCATGGGTCCGAGAGGCCGGTTTGCCCCGCCCCGCCCCTCGGGTCCCACCCCGCCCCCTGGGTTCCGCCCCGCCCCTACAGCGGCCCAGCCCAGAGCTAAACCCACCCCGAGCTTCCGCAGGAACCGGCCCCGCCCGCCCTGCGCCCGTCTGCCCCAGGCTCTGCGCGGTTCCGCTCGTCTCCCCGCCTCTCCACCTTGGGCGGGCTGGGAGAAGGCTCGCCCCTCCCGCGCACGGGCGGAGAGCTGCAGGGGAAAGGGGCGGGGGGTGTTCGGATATCCCTCTGTGCCTTTGATCTTTAGAAGCCTCTGGGAGGGCACAGCGCGGGTCTCATTAATGCAGCTGCGCAGAGAAGCGATCCTGGGAGGAAGCGCGGTCCGCAGCGTGGCCCCTGCTACTGACCAGATCAAAGCCGGAACGGGGGCCCATCCGGGCGGAGTTTCCCTCCTGTGGTCGGGTTAAAAGGCGTTTTCATAGCAGTGGGGAATAAGATTTTGTCCATTGAGAGGGAACGGGGCCAATGAAATCTTTAACCACGAAACATCTGGGCAGATGAAGGGAGACTGGTGAGAGACTATAAGGTCTTGGCTTCCCCAGGAAATTCCTCCAGTGCAACCTGTGTACATATCACCTGGGCTGTGCTTTGAAATGCAGAAAGTCCCTGCAACCAGGCCTGAGAATCTGCATTCCCAACAAGATTCTGGAGTGGGTGGGGGGGAACTCCTCGGGCTGGGTGCAGGCGAGCAAACCCTTTGGCGCTTGTTTGTAGCCAGGCAAGCAGATCCTGTGGCCCTGGAGATTTAGAAACTTTTGTAGCAACTCAGTGCCGTCGCTCCAGGCACCAGATCAATGGCGTCTGCACTTGGAATAAAACGGGCTGAGTGTTGTAACACTGGAGGCATGCGGGGCACAAGCCGCGGTCTGCTCTTGACATGGAGCCCACTGCCACTAAGCACAACTGGTTCTGCACCACAGATGGCGTCCGACCCTCACTAGGGTAACCGTCTGCACAAGACCTCTTCAGAGTATTGAAAAGCAGGGAAGTTACTTTGAAGACGAACCTTGTATTCCCCATGACTTCCTATGCATGTTAAAGTTGGATATTGATCAATGTTCCATTCCTCTTGTATATAAACCTTTCCCTTATATCCAAAAAAAAAAAAAAGTTGGACATTGAATAAGGAAGCCCAAAGACGTATCAATGCATTCGGATTGTGGTGTGGAAGAAGAATATTGAAAGTACCGTGGGCGGCCAAAATGACAAAACTATCTATCTTGAAAGAAGGAAGCTAGAGCGCTTCTTAAGAGGCAAGGATGGCAAGGTTTGCCCTCACATGCTTTGGACCCAGACAACAGTCGTGACAATGGCGTGCAGCATGGGAGAGTGTGTCTTTCTGTTATGTGCACACTCACTGTGAGCTGGATGCAGCTGGAGCGCACCTAAGCACAGTAACTCACCCTCTAAAGTTGCTTTGTGGTGCAGTGGCAAAGCACTTGACTGCTAACGTGGATGGACTTGGGGGGATGGACTGTAACCCAGCGGTTGTGTATAGGGCAGTTGGCTTCTGGCCCATAGGGCCACTGAATGGGCATGACTTGTGTTGTGTTGATTGCATGCTGCTTACACATGTGCATGTGGAGGACTTCGCCTGGCTTTTCCTTCCCAATCCTGTGCACAGAGAGGGAGCTCTCACCAGGACATAGTGCTTACACACCGAGCTGCTAATGGAAAGTCAGCAGTTTGAACCTACACAGTGCTTCAAGGGCGAGAGACTAGGCTTTCTTTCTCAGAGAGAGTTCAAGACTCAGAAACGACGCCCAGGGCTAGTTCTACCCTGTCCTAAAAGGGTTTCTATGGGCCAGAAGTGGCTCAGTGGCAATGAGTTTGGTTGTTTTGTTGTTGTCGTTGTTGTTGTTGTTATTTGATGGTTTGAATGCGTAGCTGTCAATCAAAATGTCACTTATCAGGGGTTCAAACCCATCAGCTGCCTTGTGGGAGAGAGGTGTAGAGTTCGTCTAAATAACGATTTACAACCTTGGAAACCCCGTGGACAGGTTCTAGCCTGTCCAGTAGGGTGTGCCTATGAGTCCACTGGAAGAACACTGGTCCTTCCAACCTCTGCTCAGAAAATCACTTTCCAGTTGCTTTCATCCGGAAACCTCCTCTGCTGGGCCACGCATGCAAGCCACTCTCTGCGCACCGACCCACCTTGGGACTTATTCCTGGAACAGAGAATGGAGGTCATATTGTCCTGGTCCTTTGCTTGGTGGCTTCAAAGGAGAAAATGGGTGGTGTCCATGGTGACTTGAATGTGCTTAACTCCCAACACATAGTTGATGGTTTGAGCCCCATCCAGAGCATCTGAAAAAAGGCTCAGGGAGCTATACCCGGGGTGTCACAGTGATGGGTATCTGGCTTACCGTGCCATGGCTCTGCCCCATGCAATACAGCTCCATTCTAGCTGGTCCCAGAACAGCTGTGCAGCCATCAGAGGGCCACTCTGCGGAAAGCACCGGGGGATGTGCCCTTGAATAATCTTACTATCTGTTGTTTATGGCCCCATTTGACTGACTGACACACTTCAGAGCTTGGCCCCAGTGGTAAAACAGGTCCCTTGTGGCAAGAAAAACAAGATGGAGGTAAGAAAATGACGAACCGCCCCAGGTTTTAACCAAAGTGCATATTCTGAGGGATCCTGCAGCCCTGGGAACTCCACAATGGACATTCATCACTGGGAAAAGCTCTGTGAGAGCACGCAGAAGAAAGGAGGGAGATGGTGCGAGTGTGTATATGTGTGTGTGTGTGTTATGTGTATGTAGGGGGAGGGGGGAGTGTCTTGTGTAGTGTGTGTTTGGTATGCATGTGTCTTTTGTGTGTGGGGTGTGTACGTGTGCATGTGGTGTGTATGGTGTATGTGGTGTGTGTTTATATGTCTGTGTGATGTGTATGGTGTATGTAGTACGTATGTATGTGTTAGAGGAGGGGGGTGTGCCAGCTGCTGGGTTGGTCCCCAGCAGAGGTCCTGCTGCTGATCAAGTATCAGTTGCCCACTTTCCTGTCTCTTCAGGGGTTATGGACCAAATGCGGTAGTGCATAATGGGATTTTCCAGAGTCCTTCTGCCTTTTCCCAGGTCTGCACCAGGATTAGCACCTTTTGTGGTGAGAAATTGTCAAGACCTCATTTCACTTCATTTCCCACCCACAGAGGTAGCAGTGAGGAAACCAACTGATGCTTGAGTTAGGACTGCTGCAGAAGACCTTCTTGAAGGGTTCAAAGGCAAGAATGTCTCTGCAGACCAAGGGGTGCTGACCTATAGGGACTGTCAAATCTCTTGTGTACACGCACAGCCTGGAAAATGACTACAGAAGGCCAGGACAGAATGGAGGCCTTGGAATTAGTGTGCTGGTGAAGAATACTAAATATTCCACAGACTTCCTTAAGAAGGGAGTAGCAACCCTGTAGGAAAGGGTAGAACTGCCCCTGTGGGTTTCCGAGGCTATAACTTTTTACAGGAAAGTCTCATCTTTCTCCCTCGGTGAGGCTGGTGAGTTTGAACTGCTGACTTTCAGGTTAGGAGCTCAACGTGTAACCCCCTGTGCCACCAGGGCTCCTTCCTGAAAGAACTACCACCAGAATGCTCTTTAGAAGCAAGGATGGCAAAACTCCAGCTCTCAGACTGTGGACCAGTTATCAGGATAGACCAGTTTCTAAAGAAAGACACTCTGCTTGGTAGGACTGGAATAGAGGAGCAATGGAAAAGACAAAGGCCCTCGGGAGGTGGAATGAGACAGCAATCGACTCAGTTTGCTTATTGCCACTGAATCAATTCTGACTCAGGGATCATGTGGGTTTCCAAGGCTGTACATCTTTACTGGAACAGACAGCTTCAAACTTCTCCCTTGAAGTGGCTGGAGTCTGTACCTCCAACCTCATGGTTCGTCATCCTCCAGCGACACGGCCGAGCTCAGAACTGACAACACTTGTGAGAATGGGCAGAGCCAGGCGAGATACGTTCCAGTGTGCTTGGAGTCACTGTCGGCTGAACCCCACCCATCGTCACCGGCCAGCAGCCCACCTGCATTTGGATAGGCCCAGGCAGGCAAAACAGGAGCCTGGTGCTGGAAGGCTAAGGGCTGGGCGAGTAACTGGAAGGTTGGCCATCACACCCGCCCAATAGCTCTGTGGGAGAAGAGCCTGGCAGTCTACACCTGTAAAGATTTAAACAACAGCATCAAACTCACTTCAATGAGTCAAGTTCAACTCAAAGCACCCCTGTAGGAGAGGGTAGAACTGCCCCTGTGGTTTTCCGAGGCTATAACTTTTTATAGGAAAGCCTCCTCTTTCTCCCTCGGTGAGGCTGGTGGGTTCAAACTGCTGACTTTCAGGCTAGCAGCCCAACGTGTAACCCCCTGTGCCACCAGGGCTCCTTCCTGTAAAGAGGGCAGCCTCGGCAGCTTCAAGGTGACCATTCTACTCTGTCACATAGTGTTGGCACGAGTCGACATAGTGTTGGCACGAGTCGACATAGTGTTGGCACGAGTCAGCATCTACTTAGGTTAAACATCAGCAGGGGTTTCTGACTCTGAGAGACACCACCTTGGTTGTTGTTAGGGACCATCCAGCCACTTGGGACTCATCGGCGACCCCATCCACAGAGAACAGAGCACCTCCCGACTCTGGACCATCGTCGGAATTGCTTTGAGCCTGGAGCCCGTTGTTGCCACCCCTGTGTCAGTGCACCTCATTGAGGGGCTTCCTGTTCTGTGCCGACCCTCGACTGCATCGAGTATGCTGTCCTTCTCCGCACACTGATCTCTCCCCAAAGTATGTGGGGTCAAGACTTGCCGTCTGTCTCTAAGGAGCGTTCTTACCTTTCTCCTTCCCAGACAGATTGGTTTGTTCTCTTGGTAGTCCATGGTAGGTGCCATCAAGTCTCCTCCAACCCACAGCAATCCCCTCCACCACAGAATTAAACACCCCACGGCCCTGGGCTGCCCTCACCCGTGTTCCTATGCCTGAGCCTGTGGGTGCAGCCACTGTGTCAATCCATCTAGTCAGGACCTTCCCCCTTTTCACTGCCCCTCCTTTATACCAAGCAGGACATCCTTCTCCAGGGACTGGTCTCTGCCGACAACACGTTCAAAGTGTGTGAGATGAACTCTGGCCATCCTTGCCTCCAAGGAGCCTTGCTTCTTCGAACCCTAATCTGCTCATCTTTTTCGCCTTCCGTGGTACTTCCAAAATTCTTCTCCAGCACCGTAACTCAAACACAGCTATTCTTCTCCAGTCTTCCTTACTCAGTGCCCGATTTTCACATACAGATGATGCAATGGAGAATGCTAAAGTGCCAGCCTTGCCCCTCAGCACTCTAAAGAGGTCTTGTGTGGCAGATATATCTGATGCAATGTGTCTTTTGAGCGCTTGACTGCTGCTTTCACATGCTTTGATTGTGGATCCAAGGAGGACAAAATGCTTCACCACTTCCTCAGGGAGGAGAGGAGCCAGTCGGGGTGCAGTATAGCAATGATGAAGCACATAACTTCCTTCTAGTTCTTCAGTGCTTCCTCCCCCCGCACTATCGTGATCCCAATTCTACCTGACAAATCCAGCTAGACCAGGGGATGTGCACTGGTACAGATAGGAACCCAAAACATAGGGAATCCCTTCAGGACCAGTGGTGAGGGTGGCGATACCAGGAGGGTGAAGGGAAGGTCGAGTAGAAAGGGGGAACCGATGATAAAGATCTATATATAACCCCTTCCCTGGGGGATGGACAACAGAAAAGTGGGAAGACATCAGACTATGATATGACAAAAATAATAATAATTTATAATTTATCAAGAGTTCATGAGCGAGTGGGGAGGAAGAGGAAAATGAGCCCAATACCAAGGGTTTAAGTAGAAAGCAACTGTTTTGAGAATGATGATGGCAACAAGTGTCAAAATATACTCAGCATGCTATGAATGGATGTATGGATTGTGATAAGAGTTATATGAACTCCCAATAAAATGAATTTTAAAAAACCCTTGACCACTTCAACTTATTTCCCATTTATCACCATGTTAAATCCAGTTGTGAGAATGTAGGTCTTCCTTACATTGAATTATAATCTACGCCGAAGGCTACACTCCCTTCTCTTCATCAGCAGGTGTTTCAATTCCTCTTCTCTCGTCAAGTAAGATTGGGTCACCTGCCTACCACAGGTTGTTAGTAAGCCTTCCTCCAATCTTGATGCCGCACTCTTCTTCATCTAATCCAGCTTCTCTGATGATTTGCTCGGCATACAGCTTGAACAAGTGCTGAGCCATGGTGGCATAGTGGTTGTGTGCCGGACTGCAGCCCACAGGGTTGACGGTTCAAATCCAGCAGCAGCTCTCTAGAAGCAGTGATGCCACACACACACACAAAAATGGTGTGAACAGATTGAACAAGTATGGTGAGAGGAGACAACCCTGACACACACATTTCCTGATTTTAAACCATGCAGGATGCTCTTGTCCTGCACGCCCAACTGCCTCTGGATTCGTGTAACAAGTTCTGAATGAACACAATCACGTTTTCCAGAATCCCCATTCTTCTCAAGGTCTTTCACAGTTTGTGATGGTCTGCACAGTTGAATGCTTCTGCACAGTCAATAAAACACAAGTAAACGTCTTTCAGTATCCTCTGCTTTGAGTCAAGATCCACATAATCGGTAAGAGCAGCAGTGCTATCTCTTGTTCCAAGTCCTCTTCTCAATCTGACCTGAACCTCGGGCAATATGCTGCTGCAACCACAGTGGGATGATCTTAAGTCAGATTTTACTTGTGTGTCATGTCGATGATCTTGTTCTATACTGGGAGCATTCTGTGGGGTCATGGCAGGCTGTGGTTCTTTCAGCATTCATTACCATCACGGTAAATGTGTCGATTCCTAGCACCGCCTGCCCAGTCTATATGCACTGACATGGAGTCGATTCCAGGCCACGGCAAGCCGGAAGACCAGGGCGAAATGGCCCACGTGGGTCCTCTGACTGTACGGCTGCACCGGCGGCTCACAACTCTTTTTCCTTTGGCAGAGCACCTGGTAGTTTTGAACAGCTGCCTTCTCAGATCACAGCCTGACATGTCACCAAGGCGCCACCTCCCAAGACGGTCATAATTCATCAGGTTTTCGCGAAGCACCTACACCCTCAAAGAGGTGGAAAGAAAGGCTCTCGCGAGGAGTCCCTATTTGCTGAGCTGACACAAAGGGCACTTTATTCTAGGCATTCTTCGCAGGATGCCTAACCCTCGTGGATTTAGGACTGAACCTGTAGTTCTAGGTCACATTCCCAAGGGCTTTGTCAGGAATTGAGTGAGGGCTGGGTGGAGGGGGTGGCGAAGGGCAACATTTTAAACCAACGGACTCGCTCTTACATTAAAAACCTTTTTTGAGGTGCTTCCTGTTTAGCAGCACCCTTCCCCCGAGACCAGAGTTCAGAGATTTCAAGTCAAGCAGCTCTCTGGAAAGTGACAATTAGAGGCCCAAGAATGTGCGTGCCAGAACGGACATGTTTCTGTGAGTCAAAGTTCTCTCTCGGCAGACCTGTGGATCTCTCAAAGGTGCCGCGCACATGGAGTGCTCAGTTCGTAAATAAAACTCAGGAAACAAAAACCCAAAAACTCTCAAATGTCCTCTTACTGAGCTGCATCCATTAGTCCACAGCTGACAAAAGGGCCTGTCATGCTTGGTAAAGTGGAGGCGCAGCAAAAGGGAGGAAAGCCCTCGATGAGGTGCTGCAATGAGATCCAATGAGGAGCAGCTGGGAGGACCACCAAAGGCTGTGCAGTGTTCCCTTCTGTTGTGCACAGGGTCGCTAGGGTTCCGTCAACTCAATGGCATCTAACGACAGGTGGCCCCTATGCAGTGCAGTCGTTGAAGGGCTCAGCTGCTAACCAAAAGGTTGATAGTTTGAAACCACCACTCGCCTCTGGGTAGAAAGATGAGACGGTGCTTCCGTACCGGGCAGTTCTGCTCTCACATACAGGGCTGTGATGAGTTGGTATTAATTTGACCGCAGTGGGTTTCTCTTGGTTTTTGGTAACACAATGGGTTAGTGCCCTGCTATTTGTGCATAGGTCAGAAGTTCGAACTTGCCTGGCAACTCTTAGGAAAAAGAAACTACCAGTATGCTTCAGAGAAGATGGAAACAAAAGAAATCCTCACTGTCATTGACTGACTTCAACTTGATGGCCACCCTATAGGGCAGGATAGAACTTCCCTGTGAGTGGGTTTCTTTTCTTTTCTTTTTTGGCATCACTGCCTCCTGGTGGGAGTAGGAGGACCAGCCTTGCTCCTGGAGAGCTGCTGCTGGATTTGAACCGCCCACCCTGTGGGCCGCAGTCCCGCACACAACCACTATACCACTGGGGCTCAGCCCTCCCTGTGAGTTTCTGAGACTGTGACTCAACAGTTTTATTGGTACTTCATCCACATGTCATACAATAATTCAATCATAACAAGAAGAATTATACGAGTGCTCCGAAATCTATTTTAAAACATTTTTTTCTTCTCTGTACTCCTTGTTGTGTAATTATTTTTTAAATTGAGGCAAAAACAAACACAACAAAACATGCTCAAAACCAGCAACTTCTTCATGTATCATTCAGCACTACTGATTATACTGTTCATGTTATACAAACGTATTGGTAACCTTTTCCAAATTATTACACCACCATTAACACTAACTCAATACCCCATAAGCAAAAACTCTTCCTCCTTCATGCCTGGTAACCAATGGTCAAGATTGGCTTCTTGCTTTCTTTCTCTCTTTCTTTCTTTTAGTTGTCTTAATATAATACTCACTCATCATACACTTCTGTCGTTAAATTACTTTTTAAGAGTCGTATAGACATCATCCACATCAGTTCTAATGCTTCCTCCCAACTCCTACATTCACTGTTTGCGCTCCAAATCTCCTCTCTCTCTCCCTGGCCCACCCCATGCCCCCTAGGAATCACTGCATTGGTTATTGAGACTCTAACTCTTTATGGACGTAGAAACTCTCATCTTTCTCCGGCAGAACAGCTAGTGGTCTTGAACTTCTGACCTTTCAGTTAGCAGCCCAACACAGCAGCCACTGTGCCACCCAGAAAACTGCTTATGAATAGAAACGGACTCAGTGGCTGTGTTAGTCTGGGTAGACTAGAGAAACAAATTCATAGGCACTCATGTGTATAAGAAAGAAAGAGATTTATATCAAAGCAACTGGATATTAAGAAAATATCCCAGCTCAGTTCAGGTCAAGTCCATAAGTCTGATATTAGCCCATATGTCCAATACCAGTCTATGAATTCCTCTTCAGACTCATCTCAGCACTGAAGTGGATCTCCACGAGTTTCCCCCAGCTGCAGGACTCTGGCTCCATCAGCGTGACTCCAAGTGACTTGTCAACAGGAATGTCTCACAGAGAGAGTGTGTCCTGCCCCCAGAGAAGAAGACAGGCTTTCCCAGAATCCTCAGGAGAAGGTCACGCTCACAGGGAGGTTTCATTGGCTATTGCCTGATAGGCTAGACACCACTCCTTCTGAAGTCGACAGTAGATTATGTAACTACCCCCCCCCATTACAAGAAAACCACCACAATGTTGTGTGTGTGTGTGTGTGTGTGTGATTTCTTGCTCTGTTTTCTAACTCCTGACGCTAGGATTTGAATTAGGGTGCGGGCAAAGGTCTATTGAAAGTATGCTGGCCTGCCAAGTGGACAAATGTGCCATGGAAGAAGAACAGCCCGAGTGCTCCTTAGAAGCAAGGATGGCAAGATTTGGTTTCACATATTTTGGATCAGTTTTCAGGAAAGACCAGGCCCTGGAGAAGGATGTCCTGCTTGGAAAAATGGAAGAGTCCTGCTATGGTGAAAGAGGAAGACCCTGGGCAAGACGGGCTGATGCCGTGGATGCAACCCTGAACTCCAACGTAAGAGGAGCGGAGTGTGCACAGAACTGAGGGCACAGCATCCAGCCAGGGCAGCAATGATGCCCACATCGATGGTTTGCTCTAAATGCGTGCGGGCTGACTTTCCTTTGTGATTTCAAGTTCAATTCCCATGTGGTCGCTCTTTCTCCTCCCATCTTGTGCAGAGTCTTTTCCATTATCTTTGTTTTTGTTCACAGCTCACCTCGTAATTGCTGTAGACAGAATAATTGTTTAATCACTGGTTCCAGAGAGGGAAAGTTCTGTGAGGAACTTTCACACAAATTAGACGGTAATAACGGACACAGTGTTCCGAGGCTGGTTTTTCACGTTTAGCTGAACAGCCGCTCAGCCCTGCAGGTCATGCTCTGTCTTGAAGTTTCCGAATTCAAAGGCGTTCGCTGTTCTGGACAAAGACAGTGGAAGAGGCTTGCTTTCCTATTCTTTCCCCGTCTCCATGAAGTTTTCCTCTTGCCTTCTGCCGCTTAGAAGTCAAAAATTCCCCAGGCATTTCCCTGCCACAGACCCCCACCCCTGAGGGACACTAAACACAATGGACAATCATGTCTATAGGAAGAATGAATGTCTTGGGGGGTTGGGGGGCGAGGGGGAGAAAATACCTGGGATATTTCGCATTGTAAGAGGCTAAAACAATTATGGGTATGACAGAGAACTAGTTTCACTTCAGTTGTTGTTTTTTCCCCCAATACAGATAGGGTTAAGGTGCAATTGACCGCCCCAGAGAACACTCACTGATAGAACAGACAGTCTTTAGGGATCAATACCTGTCGATGTACAGCCCGTAGATGAGAACCAACCGCATAATGTCTAAAAATGAGAGGGCTATACAACGGCTGGTGCTGTGGCTAGCTTTGGGTCAACTTGTTGCAGCTGTGGGAAGGGTGGGGGTGGGAGTGGGGGTCCAAGCTTTCAATCAGATCACACTCCGGTACTGCTTTCTCCAAGATGCGCCATCTTTGGAGGAGACGCTGTGGACAACTGGCCTCCCTTTGCCTTGCTTGCCCCCTGAGTCCAGCTTCTGGGCCCTGTGGTCCATGTGACCTGCTGACCCTGGAGCTGGGCCACATCCCTGCACGGGTCTCGGATCCATGAGACACTCCCACGCCCACTGGCTTGTGGTCTTGCCACTTCAGCTGCAGCTGTGTGAGCCTGCATCCGAGGCATGGACTTGAGCTGGACTGCCCAGGACCACTTCTTTCTTGATATAAATTCTCTCTGCTGCATATATGTATGTCCTTGGCTTTATCTTTCTAGGCAAGCCGACCGAATGAAGCTGGCAACAATGCTACTTTGTGACACATTTCAAAGCATTATGTTGATTAGTGTATGATATCGTTGAGATGTTTTAGGTGTTCTGGGAGTATTTCTTTAATGTTTTGTGCATTGGAAGGTACACTGTGTACTATATACTTAGGCAAGCATTTGGCTAAGAGATTAGATAGCCACTGAACCGTCTGACATACTGAAAGGAATCATCTTCTGAAGGCTGCCTATTATCCTAATTTCAGCGAATCTTCATCTAAATGAAGTCTACTTCAGACTTTAACTAGAATGCTTTCTGAAGTGACACTCCTCACAAATTGGACATTGAATAAGAATCAACGCATTTGAATTATGTTGCTGGTGAAGAGCACTGATAGCACCAAGGACTGCAGTGAGAGCTGCATAATCTGTTGTCAATTAGAGTATTCAGAGTGAAGGGGTGAAGCTTAGTCTGTCGATCAGGCCATGGCTTGATGACCTCATTTGGAGTCACTAAGGAGATAAAGAGCTAGCTGAGACTCACTCCCTGACAAGTCACATGGTGCTGCGCTGACACAGCCCATGCCCTGGGGGCCAGAGGAGCCACGTGGAGACCCCTGCCAGCCCTGTGGCGCTTCTACCACCACTGGATCCACACGACTTTCACCCCACTGACCTGTGATCTTCCTGCATTTGGCATCATTGCATGTGCTTTGTGGGTCTGAAGATGACTTTACAGATTTGCACCAGACACATGGGCTAATATCAAACTTACAGACCAGATCTGGCCTGGACTGGAATGCTGTCTTAATGTACCATTGCTCTTTATATAAAGCTCTTTTTATACACATGGGAATCTCCCTGGATGTGTTTCTCTAGTCAACCCAGACTAACACAACTGCCCAAAGTCACCAAAAGATCTGTCTTGAAAGAAGTATAGCCAGAATGCTCCTTAGAGGCAAGGATGGGTGGGACTTGGTCTCATGTACTTTGGACGTGTTATTAGAAGAGACCCATCCCTGCAGAAGGACAACATGCTTGATAAAGAATCAGGTAGTGAGAAGGAGGAAGGCGTTCCACAGGCGGGCTGGCACAGTGGCTGCATCCTCGATGGGCTCAAACATGGAAATCATTGTGAGAATAACACGGGCGAACACAAGCGTGGGGCATTATGTTCATAAACAGATCCATTTCAGGTTCAAGTTCTTGGTCCTGGTCCTGTTGAGTCTTGTAAAGGCTGGACCATCAAAAACCCTTTGTTGGAACATTCTGCCCACTGTCACCTTGCTTGATTTGTGTCTTAAAAACAAGCCAACTCACTGCCATCAAATTGATTCTGACTCTTTTTTTTCCCCAATGGTTTTACCGGGGGGCTCTTACAGTTCTTATAACATTCAATACATCATTTGTATCAAGCATATTTGTACACTCTTTGCCATATTCATTTCCAAATATTTTCCACTGAGCCCTTGGTATAAGCTCCTCTTTCCCCCTCCTTTTTAAAAAAAAAACACATCATTTTATTGGGGGCTCATACAACTCCCCTCACGATCCACACATACATCAATTGTAGGCAGGCCACATTTGCACACTCGTTGCCATCATCACTCTCAAAACCTCTTCCCTCCACTTAGGCCCCCAGTACCAGCTCCCCATATTTCTCTTCCCTCCTCCATGAACCCTTAATAACTTACACATTGTTATTACCTTTTCATATCGTACACTGTCCAATGTGTCCTTTCACTCACTTCCCTCCTGTCTGTACCCCAGATTTTGACTTTTTACAACCCTGAAGGACAACATAAAAGCTGCCCTCCTGGGCAGCAACTCTTTACAGACTGAGAAAACTTCATCGCTTTCCCATAGAGAGAAAGTCGGTTTCAAACTATTGACCTTGTGGTGAGCAAGGCTAGGCAGTCACGTTTTCCAGCTTTGGGGGTCTCTCTTGTTAATTGTTGCATGTTTACTGCTCCTCAAGCTGCTTATCCCCCTCTCTTGCATCTCCAACCGTCACTTCTCATGTGATTTCACTGAGTGCCTGTGACTGTGCCTCTATTGTAATTGTGATGCCTCTTCCGTAATGTTTTGGGTCTCGGGGGCTCCTGTGATGTAAATATTGGGTGCCATTGGGTGCCGTCAGAGAACAAAACAAATGTTCTCACAGTTTAGGGAGCTAGATGTCCAAATTGAGGGTGCTACCTCCAGGAAAAAGCCCCCTCTGCTTGTCTGCATGGTCACACGAAGGTCCTTGACTCTTTCAAGCATCTGTTTCCAGGTTCCTTGCTGATCAGTGTCCACCCTTTCCTCCAGTCAGTACTGTGAAGCTGTGTGTGGTGGGTCGGGTTGACTAGAGAAACATGTCCAGTCACTCATCTATGAATAAGCATGAGCTTTATATCCAGAAGTGAGTCTACATCCAGAACACATCCCAATCCAGAGCAACCAAAGTCCACAGTTCCTCTGCAGTCTCACCAGCTGATGCGGAGTGACGCAGAAGACAGGAGGAGCACAGACAGGTGGGTGAAGTTGAGAAGATCCAGGATCTGTTGGCACATGGAAGGGCTCCGGCCACTACCAGGGTCACTGGCAAGCTGCAAGGGTAAGGCAGAGAGAGGGGGGTAGTTCCCAGAGCCCCCCTTCCCCTTTTTAACTTTTTATTCTGAATTTGAATGTTGACAGAGCAAATCAGTTTTTCAGTTAACAATTTCATACCCATTATATTTCATCATGTCATTGTTTTCCATCCTTGCAATGTAATGACAACCATCCCACTGCCTCTCAGTTTCTTGTTTCCACTCTTCTTTCTTTCTTTAATTCTCTTATTGGGGGTCCTACGAATCTTATAACAATCCGCCATTCAATAGTATTAAGCACACTTGTACGTATTTTGCCATCAATGCTTCCAAAACAAGTTCTTTCCACTTGAGCCCTTGGTATCAGTTTTTCCTGTTTCCCCTCCCTCCTCTACCCTCCCACCCTCACGAATCCTTGATAACATATACATTATTATTGTTATTTTGTGTCTTATACTGCCCATTGTCTCCCTTCACCTCACCTTTCTGTTATTCATCCCCCTGAAGGGGGTGGGCTGTAAATTCAATCTTGCGATGCTCAGAACCTTCTTTAAGAGAAGGCGCCCCCCATGCCCCCCGCCCCAAGACGGGATCTTCAGGTTGTTTTCTGATTCACAGATTGGAAACCTCCTCTACACTTTTCTAGATCTTCGTGTTGACATAAAATTATCTAACCCTTATACTGCGCTCATGGACAGGCAGTATGCCAAGCCCAAGGAGAAGTGGACATTCCTAAGGAGACCCCTCATCCCAGCCCACCCTGCAGTCCTTGGTGTGTGGAAGCAGAGGTGTATTCATGTGGGAAGTAATGTTCTAGAAAGCCATGGTTATAGTCTGTGGTGTTCAAGAGAAGTCATAGTGGGAAGCTGTGCTGTTCTGCTGATCACACTAGACACTTCTGGATGGCAAAGGTAACATGGCTCAAGTACAAATTGTCATTCACATCATTCTGCAGTTTCTGTGTGGGATTTCGATTCCTGCTCATCGTCAATAAAGCACTGGGACTGCCTTTGAAAGTAAGTGTGTGTGTGTGTGTGTGTGCGTGTGTGTGTGTGTGTGTGTGCATGTGTGTGTATTGGAGTCCTTCTTCAAGAACACACGAAGTTCAGGAACAACTCCAAGAACAAGAACAACACAGCGACATGGATGATGATGGAGCCATGACAAGAATACCATTAAGAATATGTCCCTACCCATCTGTCAATTGGCCGCACCATGGAGGCTGGTTTGTTAGTGTGATGCTGGAAGCTGTACCTCTAATGGATCATCCATGGTAGGCAGGAGTTTCTAGAGAAGACAGCCTGAGGGGAAAGGCCTGGTAGTCTTCATCTAAACACTATTCAATGAAAACCTTGTGGGTCATACCAGATCACTGACTCGCCTGCGAAGGAGCCCTGGGGGCACAGTGGTGACGCACCGAGCTGCTGACTGCAAGGTCAATGGTTCAAAATCGCTAGTCAGTCCTCAGGAAAAAGATCAGGCTTTCTGCTCCTGCAAAGAATTACAGTCTAGAGGGTGGGATCTGGGGAGGGTGCAGGGCTTGGGGGAGCAAACAGAGTATAGGGGAGCTGGGAGGAAGTACTAGAACTGATGCTGATTACACAGAGTAAAGGTGTGTGTGTGTTTGTGTGTGTGTGTGTGTGTGTGTGTGTGTGTGTGTAACTTGAGACTCAAAAAGAGGCCTCTGGATTATTCTGGAATGCAAGGACAAGGTAAAGAAAAATAGTCAATGTTTTAGAGTCTTAGAGCCCTAACGAGGTAGAAAACTGCTGCTGTTGACCCACTTCCATGTCATAGGGCCCCAGGAAGACCAAGTGGAACTGCTGTCTAGGGTATCTGAGGCTGTCCATCTTTATGAAAACAGGCAGCCTCACCTTACACCCAAGGAAGATCAGGTGGGTTTGAACCACCAACCTTAACTGTTCTGTGAACAGCATGATGGGTAATCCATTATATCTCCACAACGCCTTTCCAGAGAGGTAGAGAAAGAGGAAAAGTCTGAGATGAGGAAGAGGATGGATGAGGAACTTTCAACTTGCCTACCACACTGTGGTAGTTACACAATTTCATGCCAACTTGATAAATAAGAATGAAGGGGTGGGGAGTCTAGCCTGTCTATCAGGTTACAAGCTGGTGATCCCTCCTTGTGGATATGGCCTTTTCATGAGGATTTTGGGCTCTCTCTCTCTCAGCTTCACTTTCCTGATAAGAAGCCAGTTAGAGGCATGCTGACAGCAGTCAATGCTCTGGAGAAGCATCCACTGCCATTAGATCCACAGACCTCTCACCCACCTGCCTGTGATCTTCTTGAATTTGGCATCATTGCTTGTGCTGCATGAATCTAATACGAGTTTGTGGACTCGTGTCAGACACATGGGCTCATATTGAACCAACTGCACACACCCTGTCTCAGCTGCTCAGCCAATTAGGCGATAAAGGGATTTGCACATTTGTTATCTTGACGCTAGAATAGTGCAGCTGTTCGGGTGTAAGAGAGATGTTGCCTGGGGATTTGGGGTAATGATGAGTCACTGGGCAGGTGGACTAGGAATAGAAAAGACAGCGGATGCACCATGATCCCGGATCAGGTCAGGGGCAGGTACACCTGGAAAGACATCAAGGAACAAAGAAGCAGGAAGGCAGGGCTATGACAGGATGGGAACGCCTTTTTTTTTTTGCCATCAAACCTATCACCTTCCAACCTCTCTTCGTCTTCTGCTCCAACCAGGCAGCATCCCTCTGACCTTGTCTCCTCTCACCTCCTCGTTCTTTCTCACGCCAACATCCCTTTCATCCCACTCTGATCTTCTTGCTCCACCAACAGCATGCCCCAACAGCCCAGATTTAAACCTCTCTGCTAACACATGGCATCCTTGGCCTCCAGGGATCTGCACCCCTTCACAGAATGAGGTGTCCCAGCATTCTCTCTCTTAGGGGTCTTTTCTCCTGGGTTGCCCTTTCTTTCCCACCTTTCCTCCTCTCTGCAATGTCCCCAGGGCCTCCTTGGCTACACAGAACCCAGAGGGACCAT
Source organism: Nesogale talazaci (assembly GCA_004026705.1). Taxonomy (NCBI): domain Eukaryota; kingdom Metazoa; phylum Chordata; class Mammalia; order Afrosoricida; family Tenrecidae; genus Nesogale; species Nesogale talazaci. Next base: position 31,571 of record PVJH01014568.1, on the reverse strand, counting down.
TCAAAAGGGAAAGTAACAGCGCTTGATTGCTTCCTTTAAACCCGCCCAGTGAGTGACCTTCATGGTGGGTAGTGGTGCTTCAGTGGTAGAATTATTATCCGGTCCCGCACCATCCTCCCCCTTGTTCCTATGGTGGAGCCCATCACTGTAGTCACTGCGTCGGTCCATCTCCTTGAGGCCCTTCCTCTTTTTGGCTGTCCTTCTACTTTGCCAAGCACGATGTCCTTCTCCAGGCTCTGGTTTCTCCTAGCAACACGACCAAAGGTCGTGCGTGAGATGACGTCTCGCCATCCTTGCCTCTAAGGAGCATTCTGGCTGTACGTCTGCCAAGACAGATTTGTTCGTTCTTTTGGTAGTCCGTGGTACGTTCCACATTCTCTGCCAACGTCGCATTCAAAAGCACTGACCCTTCTTCATTCTTCCTTATCCTTCCACACCACGGTAAGCAGAGCAGACAAAACCAATCCCGTTTAAGAATAGGCAAAAGATATGAGCAGACAGCTCACCAAAAATGATTCAAAGGGCAAGCAAGCACATCGGAAAAACAAGCTCCTAACCCCTAGCTGTGTGGGAGATGTACATCCGAATAATGATGAGAGGGCACCTTTCACTCACAGCAATGAGAGGGTGGGGAGAGATCGGAACGCTTCTGGTGCCTGGCGAGGGAGAGCGTCAGAGAGAAAGAGGAAGACCTTCCATGAGACGGACGGACGCAGTGGCTGCAGTCATGGTGCTCAGACAGAGCAAAGGTTGTGCGTGCAGCAAAGGATCAGGAAGCCCAAGGGTCCCTGTGAGCCGGCCCAGACCCAAGGGCATCTCACAGCAACCGGATGATAACAACCCTTCCTGCCGAAGCTCCGTTGCAAAAGCAGAGTGTAGAGATGAATGCAGAGGCTCCTGCCCATCAATACAATGTAAAAATTTTCGGGCTGAGCCCTGGTGGCGTAGTGGTTGTGCGCGGGACTGCAGCCCACTGGGACAGAGGTTCGATTCCAGCAGTGGGGCTGGACCTCCTACTCCCACCACCGGACAGCAGTGATGCCCACAAAAACAAACAAACAAACAAACAAACAAAAATAAATAAATAAAAACAACAACAACAAAATAAAATAAAAATTTTCTGCACACAGGATGGCATCAAACACCCAACTTAAAACCTCCAGGGCAAGTCAAGAGACAGCTTTATGATACCGGATGGCTTATTCGCGGCACCCTGTCCCTGCATGGGCCACAAGGGACCCCGCCTTTCCCGTTCTCTCTCTCGGCCTGTGAATCATGTGGCTGCCCTCTGCTCCTCCCTCTCCCAGAGCTGGGCGGTTTGATGTGCCATTATGGCGGCGGGGGAGGGATGAGGTAGGTCTTGGAGTGGCATGCCGTGTTATTTTAGGAAGGGTGGAATGGACCAGGACTTCGTGAAGGAATGCGCTTCAGAGAGTAAGTACCAGCACGAAAGGGCCTGGCGACTGCAGCCAGCCTTCTCTGCTGTCTCAGCAGCGTCCTGCCCAAGGGAGTGACACCGTCCTACCCCAGACAGAGGCGGGGGAGATGGAGGCTGAAGCCAGAGCCCCAAGTGGGTCTCATGTCACTCAATACCAAGCCGCACCCCCTCTGGTGAGAGAGATGCCTGCCACTGAGAACAATGACCAGCTGCTGGCAGTCTGGCCTGAAGATGAGTAGAAGTGAAAGATGAGAAAAAAAATTCTATTTTCTTTCCAAGTCATCAGTCTGGGCTTTAGTCTGAGGGCTACTTAAGAGTCCCTCTGATTTGATGAACTGATCAATAAAATAAAAATAAACTCAATTTTATCGTGCCTCATCCTTTTAGATTTTTTTGACGTAAATATTTTATGGAAATTTAAGTCAGCCTACAAGCATCAGTTACAAGAGTCCTGTTGTTCTGCATGTTTTAAAAGTGTGTGTGTGTGTGTGTGTGTGTGTGTGAAAGAAATAGAGAGAAGAGAGAGAGAGAGGGGATTTAAAGACACTCAAAATACAACTTAAGGAGCCCTGTGGTGGCATAGTGGGTTATCCATTGGGCTGCTAATCTCAAGGTCAGCAGTTCGAAGCCATGAGTTACTAATCAAGAGAATGAAGAGGCTTCTACCCCCTAAAGAGTTATTGCCAGGGGCAGTCCTCTCCTGACCCATGGGGTTGCTATCAGTCGGTATCACCTGGGTGGCAGCGAACTCTGAGTAGCACTACATGCAGCATGGATAGAGATACCTATCTCTCTTCACTTATCTGAAGTCCTCAAGGGACAAGTCAATTTTTCTAGAACAGAGGTGGATGCCTTTTTTTTCTGTCAAGGAATATTTGGATATCATAACACCATTCGAGGGGTATGCAAAATTAGCAGCTCAAAAATTAACCTGCTGTCTTTGGTTAAACATGTAATTAACTCACCCCTCAGGTGACCGCTGGCAGAAGCCCTGGTGCAGAATGCTTACCAGGTGGACTGCGATCGGCATGGTGGACAGCAGGAAACCCCCAGCAGTTCCATGGGCGAAGGACAGGGCCTTACAGTCTAGGAAACCCACAAGAGGTCTCTTTGAGTCAACATCAACTGGTCGGCAGGGTCTTTTGGTTTGGTTTGTTTTAAAGGGATGGTCCAGAGAGTTCTGATGACCTGGCAGGTAGAAGCTGGGCTGCTGACAGCAGTGCCGGCAGTTCAAGCCCATCAGCCACCCCAAGAGGAAGAGGAGACGTTCTACTCCTATAAAGAGGCATGGTCCTGGAAATCGGGGCAGTTCTGCTGTCCTTTGGGGTCACTCTGAGTTGGAATCGACTTGATGGCAGTGAGTTCGGTCTGGGGGTGTGATGGCTGGACCGGCTTCTCGTTGGTGAGGTGTCTGATCAGCTGGTGTTGATGACTGGCGGTGCTTTATAGGCATTGGCACTTGACATTCCCGCCCCTGCTCTCCAGAGAGAAGGTGAAGAGAGATGGCAAAGTGTCCTGGGGATTTCCCTAGTGATCTGCTCCTTTGAGGCTCTCATCAGTCAAAGTAGCCAAGTGACACTCAGGACGCTCATCAACATGTGTCAGTGCACAGGCCTCGGTCATGCTGAATCTATGTCATTTGTCAGGGGAAAGAGGACAAGGAGCTGCACAGGCACGTCAGCGCTCATTTGTAAGGAATTTGCTGGCACATTCCTCGGGATCATGGGCCACATCTGGGCTGTCCTTAGCTTGTGAGGAGTTCTGTGTCTCACACAGAGACTCTCCTCTCTTGGCTCCCTTGGCCAAAGATACCCTTGTAGGGCAGTAGCTACACACTCTGCTTAGAGCCGAAAGCTCGTGCAGACCCACCAGCCACGCCACGGGAGGAGCAGGAGGTGGGCTGCTCTGTAAAGACCAGAGCTATGGAAACCCCATAGGGCAGGGAGACCCTTACCGAGTCTCTGTGCATCAGAATCGCCCCAATGGCAAAGGGTTTATTGACGAGTAAGTTAATTGATTTCTGAGGCCCTTGATTAAAAAAAAAACAAAAAAACTCACTGCCACCGAGACTAAATGGACACATAATAATAGTCAGAGGAGAATTGCCCCTGTGTGAGTCTTTACAGGAGTAGAAACCTCTTCTTTCTCCCTGAGAGGTGATTTAGCCTTGAGGTTGGCCTTGAGGGTAGCAATCCAACGCTAACCATTGCACCATGCAGGCTCCATCATAGGTGGGAGAAATCTTATGTAGTCTTAAGTATAAGTATATTTACTGAGCACTTACTTATGCTGTGCAATGATGCAGCAGTGCAGCACTCACCTACACACCTCAAGGTCAGGGGTGCGAACCCATGAGCCCATTCTATGGGAGAAAGATGTGACAGTCTTCTGGGGTCAAGTTAATAACAGTGGAAGGAACCCTGTGGATGGGCCAGCTCCGCTCTGCCCTGCAGGATTGCTATGACAAGCAATGGGCTATGGCAACGAGGCGTTTTTCATTCTGACTAGTAACATGAGGAGGCAAGTCCTCTTACCGGCCCCTTTCACAGAAAGGGAAAGCAAGAATTTACAGTGGAGAAAACAGCATGCATTTGTATCACTTGCAAGTGCGAGAGTCCGACTCCAAGTTCTCATCCTTGACTTCTCTTAGGTAACCACCAGTACGTTAATTGATCTCTGTGGCCCTTGATTAAAAAAAAAAAAACTCACTGCCACTGCGACTATATGGACATATATAGCTGTAGGTATAGCACGTGTCTTCCTAAGGAATCCACTGAAGCAACGCAATCGTCTTCATTACCGTCAGGGAATAAGACAGGGAAAAGAGTCTTCTGCCTTGGACATTGGATACGGAAGAAGAGGATCGTGGGGGATGAACCAGGTCGCAGTTGGGCTGGAGGGCGAAGAGATAACTGGCCCTGGTGATGGGACCAGTGCTGGGGCGTGCGTGCTGCCGCTCTGCTGTAGCTAGTTCTCTGCCTCAACCTGTAAGCTACATGACCGGCGGGCTAGAGCTTGAAGCTCCGTTGAGACCTGATTTGCCACACTACTGGTGTGTACATCGCTTGAGCCAGAGGCTGGTGGACCCTGTCACCTTGCATTGCTTGTGTTTGATGTCCCTTCTGGGCCTGCTCCCCTCAGTTCCCCAACTACTGTTGGGCACCCACCCTGTTGCTTGCTGCCTGTGGGCATACTGCTGGTCTTGCCCCAGGGACGGCTCTGACATCTGCTTCCTTGGACCCAGCAGCCCAGCAGAGTTGGAGGTCTTCCAGTCTATTAACTGTTCCATGGAAGTGAATAGAACTGAACTCTCTGTGCTGTTGTGTGGACTACTTAGCTGCTCTATTCCTTCTTGCTGTTTAAACCTATCCGTCTATATTTAACATCACTTAAGTGGCCTGGTTCCGTTTCTCTAGAGAACCCTGTCTAACACAAACCGCAGAAGAAGAGGTGCATCTGCATTGTGGTGCTGGAGAGGACTATTGCAAGTGACTGCTAAAAGGACAAGGTTGCTGTCTTGGATGAAGTGCAGCCAGAGTGCTCCTTAGAGGCAAGGATGGCAGGACCTCATCGTACATTCTTTGGACATGTTGCCAGGAGAGACCAGTCCCTGGAGAAGGACATCACACTCGGTCATGGGGAGGAGCAGTGAAAAAGAGGAAGATCTTCCGTGAGATGGATGGACAGAAATGGCAGAAATTTGGGCCCAGGCGTAAGAACAATTGTGAGGATGCCACGGGACCAGGCAAAGCTTCATTCTGCTGTGTAAGAGGTCGCTTTGGGTCTGAACCAGCTCGATGTCCCCTAAGAATAGAAACACAGACCTCACTTTCCTTTTAGATGGCCACAGGCAAGATGGTGGTTTTGTGGTTCCTAAACCAAACCAAACTCACTTCCTTCATGTTGATTCAAGTCGTGGAGATAGGACAGGGTAGGGCTGTCTCTGGGAGTTTCTGGGGAAGTAACTTTTTTTTCTCCCCAGCAGTTTATTCATAATAATTTACATACCACATAATTCAATAGTTCAATCATTCAATTATATCATGAAGAATTGTCCAATCACTCCCACATCAGTTTTAGAACATTCTCACTCCCCCATGGTCAAATGTCCTTTAGGATGATTCATGGAGTCATAACGTGTTCTGATGTCCCCTCCCTCCTCCAGGTATTGCTACCGCCTGATGGGAAGTTGTCTCTTAGACATCTATGAGTGTCTCTGGATTTGTTTCTCTAGTCAGCCTGGCCTCAAACAGAAGCTCTCCAAACTCACTCATTGTCATAGAGTCAGTGCCAACTCCCAGCATCCCACAGGGTGGGGAAGATTGTCCCCTGTGGGTTTTCCAAGGTTTCTTTAGGGGAGTAGAGAGGCTCTTTCTCCTAAACAGAAAGTTCAAACTGTTGACCTTGCAGTTAACAGTCCAAAGTGTGATCCACGGTACCAGCAGGGCTCCTTAGAAACTCTGGGAAAAGCAAAATATCCAAATACTGAGGGCACCAGAATGTGACATGGTTGGAGCGCATATAAAAGCTATGCTTATGAAAATATACAGAGACTAACTCTCTCTGGGAGTAGAAAGCCCCATCTTTCTTTCATGGAGTAACTGGTGGTTTCGAACTGTTGACCTTGTGGTTAGCAGTCCAATGTGGAACCCACTGGACCAGGAAAGCTTCCTTTTATTTCCTTCCTGACTCCGGTTACCAAAAACCAAGTTCACTACCATTGTTAAACTCCAAAAACCAAAGTCACTGCCATCCAGTCAATTCTGACTCAAACTGACCCTGTCCGACAGGGTAGAACTGCTCCTGTGAGTTTCTGAGACTGTGATTTTTGTTGTTGTTGAGACTGTAATTTTTTTGGAGTAGAAAGCTTCCTTTTTCTCCCAGGGAGCAGCTGGTGGTTTCACACTTCTGACCTTGGCACTTAGCACCCCAGTGGGTAAATGCTACACCCAGGACTCCTTGACACCATTGATGTCAAATCAACTTTGATTCATAGAGACTCCATGTGACAAAGTAGAATTGCCATATAGGATTGTCTAGGCAATTCCGTTTATGGGATCAGATCACCACGTCTCTCCCACTGAGCTGCTTTGTGGGTCCCCATTGTCAACCTCTTGTTTAGCAGACCCGTGCTTTAACCATGGTACCGCAGGCAAGATAAAAGAAGAGGGAAGGTGAGGTAGAAAGGAGGGACTGGTTACAAGGATCTACATATAGCCTTCTCTCTGGGGGATGGATAACAGAATAGTGGGTGAAGGGAGACATCGGCCAGTATAAGGCATGACAAAATAATAATTTATAAATTATCAAAGGTTCGTGAGGGGGTGGGGAGAGAGGGGGAGTAGTAGCTAATACCAAGGGATCAAGTAGAAAGCAGATGTTTTGAGGATGATGAGGGCAACAAATGTACAAATGTGCTGGACAGAATGGATGTATGTATGGATTGTGATAAGTGTTGTATGAGCCCCCAATAAAATGATCTAAAAGAAGGAGGAGGAGGAGGAGTGGCGGGAGAAGGAGAAGAAGAAGTCTAAGCTGGGGGTGAACTGTCCAGAGTCACTTGCCTCTGCTCAAGATTTCTGAACTCCAGCTGAGACCACTAAGAAGTAGAGAGGATTGTCATGCCCCAAAGCAATGGTTCCAATGTGTTGTGTGCTCTGGGAAAATTCAAATGAGCCATAGGTGATGGAGGCCTCCAAAAGTTCACGGGGAGACGGAGCTAAAAGATCATGGAATTTCACCACCAACTTTTTGGATGCCCCGCATGGATATATTATGCCCTGTGCCATTTGAGAATCATTATTCCACTGGATGATTCAAGTGCACTTAGGAGGGAACATATTCATCCCTGTGAGTTGACCTTGATCCCCAAGGAGCAAAGTTGCTGCATGAAACGAATTGGTAAGAGGGCTTCGAGAGAGATAATGGACATATTCTGCCAAGCTTGACTGAGCACTTTGAACATCCCATGCCTTATGGATAAGGGGCAGTAATGTAGGCTAGCAATGTCTTGCCCTCTAAATAAATGTGCTCCGTGGTTGCTACATGCCGCGGGGTCATTTCTAACTTGCGATGACCTGGCGTCAAACAGATGAAGCGGCTTGACCCTGCGCTGTCCTCACAGCTTTGCTGTTCTTGAGCCTGTTGTCCAGCCACTGTGTCCATCCATATCCCTGTCTGTCCCTCTACTTCACCAAGCATGACATCCCTTCCCAGGGACTGGTCCCTCCTGATCATAAGTCTGCAGTACTTGTGTGAAATGGAGTCTCGCCGTCCTTGCCTCTAAGGAACCTTCTGGCTGCTCTGGGATAGATTTGAATAAGGAAGGTGTAAAGAGCATTGAAAGGGCTGAATTGTGGTGCTGGCCAAGACTATTGAAAGGATTCTGGATTTCCAGAAGAATGAACACATCTGCCAAGGAAAAGTGAGGGTTTTAGTGGTTGACAAAAGCCAAAAATAACTTGGTTGGTTAAAATGTGAATGCAGCCTTCAGGCACCTTCACTGAAGGATCTGTGGCTGGCTGAACAATGGTCTCCAAAGAGATTCCTTTCTAATCCCCAGGACCTGTGTAAGTTGTCTTACATGAACACTAAGGATCATGAGAAGAGAAGACTGTTTGTGTTTACCTGGATGGCTCCTTAAGTTGGCTTGATGTGATACGTAAGACAGAGTAGACCTGCCTCACTGGGTTCCTGTGTTAGTCCGGGTAGACTAGAGAAACAAATTCATAAACACGTACATGGATATAAGGGAAAGATTTATATAAAAGAGGAATGGAACATTGAGAAAGCATCCAACCCAGTCCGGACCAAGGTCATAAATCCATTAGCCCATATGTCTGATACCAATCTATAAAGTCTCCTTCCAACTCACGAAGCATGTGCGATGACACCAGGACAATCACAGGCCAGTGGGTGCAGAATCTACCCAGCTGGGGAAGAAGCATCTCAGCCCTGGCAGGGGTCTTTCTGTGGCTTCTCTGGCACCAGAGGTCTGGTTCCACCAGGGCAAGCCCATGTGGCTTCTCCTCTGGCTCCTCCAGTCTCCAGGAATCAGGATTGATCAGCAAGCTGACATCTCATCTTGTCAGTAGTTCGTCTCCTCAAGAGACTCAGTCAAGTCTCTCTTCTCCAATTGGGAAATACCTTGAGACTTCCCAGAATTCTCAGGAGAAAGCCATGCCCACACAGAAGCCTCATTGGCTATCTCCAGATTAACAGGCTAGACTCCACCTTTACATTCCAATCACAAAATTGACATCAAGTAAATGACCGCCACAGTTCCAAAGGATATAAGCATAGGTGATGGCTCTTTCTTCTGCAAAGCAGCTGATGGATTCTAACCATTGGTCAACAGCTGAGTGCTTTATCACTGCACCACTCCCTCACTGCCGTGGAGTCACTTCCGACTCATCGTGACCCTCTCACACTGGGTTGAACTGCCCCGTGTGGGTTTCCATGGCTGCCCCTCTTTACAAGTATAGAAAGCCTCGTCTTCCACTTGTAGAGTGGCTGGTGGCTTTGAAAGACTGCCCTTGAGGTAGCAGCACAAGGAGTGACTGCTAAACCACCAGGGCTTCATACCACATCCCTAAGACTCCCTAATGTCATCCCATGGGCCATTACTAAAAGGAATCAGGGGGAGATGGGCGTGGTGTGCTGTGACAATGAAGGAGGTCACCACCCCGATAGCACCTTAGTCCAAGCCCCAAAAGACTAGTTTCAACTTCTAATCTCCCTCCTCCAGAACATTGCGCCAATGAAATTGTGTTTACACTGTGCCCTTTATAGTTGTCAACCAAACATTCCTGGTCATTCTTTACAGCAACAGCAGCAGCAGCAGCAAGCAAGCAAATGCTGTGTCTGAAGTAAGAGTTCTTTGGTTCCCAGAGGATCAAGGGGAATCACGAAGGTTCAACAGCTGGTCACTTGCAGAGACTGAGCCACCAGCGATGTCTAACCTGGGAAGGAGTGTACAGTGGAAGAGCCACCTGTGGACAGGGGCCTAGCCTATTGTGCTCTGTGCGGGCACAGGAAGTAGAGTGTGGCCAGCGAGTCACACTGTTAAAGGGTTTGACTCATGATCAGAATGCAGCCTGACCAATGATCCATCAGATTGCCTCACACATAGGCCCAAAGTGCCTGAATGGCCCCCGGTCAAGGCCATTGAGTAAAGCCTACTCTACAGCTGGTTTGTCTGCTGTGCGTGGCCTTGGGGGCTACCTGTCTGAGCAACCCACAGAGTACCTCTTAGGTGTGGGAGGTCCTAGGGCTCATTACTGACCCATCACAGTGATAAAGGTGCTTTTATGGATTGAATTCTGTGTCCACTAAAGTCTATGTTGTAAATCATAATCCATGTCCACAGAGATTGAAGTTAGGATTTACCACACATATTTTCTTGTTGCTCCTCAGTGCCATTCCATAATGACCCATAGGGACCCTAGGCATAATAGCACTAAAGGCCCCCCAGTCCAGTGTCATCCCCACAATTGTTCTTATGCTCGAATTCACTGTTGCAGACACTCTGTCCATCCATCCATCTCCATGAGGGCCTTCCTCTTAGTCCCTGCCCTTCTACTTTACCCTACACAATGTCCTTCTCCAGGGACTAGTCTCTCCGGCCAATAAGTCCAAAGTATTTAAGAGGAAGTTTCATCATCCTTGCCTCCAAGGCACTCTGGTCTTGCTTTTTCCAAGAGTCATTTGTCCTTTCAGCAGTCCTAGTGACTTTCAATTTGTTTTTCAGCTCCACAATTTAGTGTTTAACTTTCACATGCATATGAGACAATTGAAAATACCATGGTTTGAGTCATGAGCACCTTAGTCCTCAAGGTAATCTCCCTGTTTTTCAACTCTCTAAAGAGATCTCTTTTTAAAATCATTTTATTGGGGGCTCATACAACTCTTGTCACAATCCATACATACATTCATTGTATTAAGCACGTTGTTGATTTGTTGCCATCATCATTCAAAAAACATTTGCTTTCTACTTAAACCCCTGGTATTCACTCCTTATTTCCCCCCACTCCCCCCTGCTCTCTCCTCCTTCATGAACCTTTTATAATTTATAAATTATTATTTTGTCACATCTTATGCTGTCCGATGTCTCCCTTCCCAAGGTGACTAGATGTCCCACTTTTTAACAATTTGTCCCACATCCCATGGCATTTTAAAATTAAATAAATATATTACAATACTATTTTTGTGTTCTATGAACATTTTTGTGCTCCAAAAACCAATTTTTTAATCAAGAACCACCACTTCTCCCAGTCAATGGTGTGCCACTTAAAATTGGTCACTTTACCCTTCACCCACCTTTCTATTGTCCATCCCCCAGAGAAGATGCTATGTGTAGATCCTTGTAATCGGTTCCCCCCATTCTACCCAACCTTCCCTCCACTTTCCCTGAATTGACACTCTCACTACTGGTCCTGAAGGGATCATCTGTCCTGGATTCCCTGTGCTTCCAGTTCCTATCTGTACCATTGTACACCCTCTGGTCTAGACTGATTTGTAAGGCAGAATTGGGATAATGATGGGGGAGGGGTGGCGAGGAAGCATTTAAGAACTAGAGGAAAGTTGTGTTTCATCCTTGCTATACTGCACCCTGAGTGGCTCGTCGTCTCTCTCTGACCCTTCTCTAAGAGGATGTCCAGTTAGCTTTGGGTTTCCACTCCGCACTCCCTCTCATTCACAATGATAAGATTTTTTTTTTTGTTCCTTTATGCCCAATACCTGATGCCTTCAAGACCCCATGATCACACAGGCTGTTGTGCTTCTTCTGTGTGTTCTTTGTTGTTCCTCAGCTAGAAGACTGTTTAGTTCAAGGCTACACTCTATAAAGAGAGCCTATGTGGCCGAATGCAGCATATCTTTATTTTTTTTAATTTATTTTTTATTTTTAGTGCAGCATATCTTTTGATCTCTTGGCCGCTCCTTCCATGAGCATTGATTGTAAATTCAAGCAAGACAAAATCCTTGACAATTTCAACCTTTGAACTATTTATCACAATGTTAGCTATTGGTCTGGTTATGATCATTTTGATCTTTTTTATGCATATTTTAGGGGGACAGAATTCAATCCATAGCAAGCATCTTTACCCACTGATGGGCCAATATTCTGTCCTGTGGGATTACTGAGAGTTGGAATTGACGTGATGGCTACGGGTGTACTTGTGGATGTAATCTCATTTGGAAGTAGTTTTTTGTAATGCGGATGAGGCCATATCATCAGGCCGTACATAAAGCCAATGACTTAACAATTTACAGAGAACAGATTCTGGGACTCAATGTAAGGAAGCCCAACTTCCTCCCTACTGTACTAGAGGTTGAATCTGTCAAAGATTCCATCTTGCTTGGATGCCCAAGCAAGATCTGGAGGCAGTCCAGAGATCAAAAGATGCATTGCATTGGGTAAATCTGCTGCACAGACCTCTTTAGAGTATTGAAGAGCAAGGATGTTACTTTGAGGACTAAGGTGCATTTGACCCAAAGCATGGTATTTTCAGTAGCCTCATATGCATGTGAATATTGGACATTGACTAAGGAAGAAGGAAGAATGGGTCCATTTGGATCGTGGTGCTGGAGCAGAATATTGAAAGTTCCATGGACAAACTGATCTGTCTGTGTTAGTCCAGGTAGACTAGAGAAACAAACTCATAGACATGCATATGGATATAAAGGAATGGTTTATATACAAGAGGAATGCAACATTGAGAAAGCATCCTAACCCTGTCCAGTTCAAAGTCTTAAGTCCGATACTAGCTCATATGCCTGATATAAGTCTATGAAGTCTCTTTCCGACTCATGAAGTCACAGGTCAGTGGGTGCAGAGTCCTGGTGCCGGCAGGGGTCTCCCTATGACTCCTCACTTCCAGGGCTCAGGATCCATCATCAGCATCCAGTGGTGGTAGAAGAAACTCATCGCTGGCAGGGGTCTCCATGTGACTTCTCCAGTTTCAGAGGTCCGGTTCCATCAGGGTAAGGCTGTGTGGCTTTTCCTCTGGCTTCTTCAGCTCCTCGGATGCTGCCATCTTGTCTTGTCTGTAGTTTGTCGTCTCTGAGACTCACTCCCAATAACTGGGGGAGATAGCTTCTCATCTCTACAAGGGAAATATCGTGAGATTTCCCAGAAGTCTCAGGAGAAAGCCATGCCCATATGGAGGCCTCATTGGCTACTCAATGGCTATTTCCAGATTAACAGGCTAGACTCCGCCCCTACATCTCAATCATGAAATTAACATAAGCACATGACTGCCACACTGTCTTAGAAGAACTGGCCACAGTGCTTCTTAGAAGCAAGGATGGTGCCTCTTCTTCAACTTACATACTTTGGACATGTTGTCAGGAAGAGACCAGTCCCTGGAGAAGGGCATCATGCTTGGTAAAGTAGAGGAACAGCGAAAAAGAGGAAGATCTTTGACAAGATGGATTGACACAGTAGCTACCACAGTGGGGTCCACCACAGGAGAAACTGTGAGGATGACACAGTACCAAGCAGTGTCTCATTCTGCTGTGCATCAAGTTGCAGTGAGTTGGAACTGAGTTGATGGCACCTGACAGAAGAAGAGCAGCCCTTGAGATGATATTTCTCAGAGCACAGTTTGGGTGCTGGTTAATAGCAGGGCCCAAGAATTCTTAGTCCCTTCTCTAGAGAACTTCCTGGCTGCTTAAAACTTAGTGACCAATACCTTACTGTTGTCGTTAGATGCCTTCAAGTCAGTTCGACTCAGAGCGATCCTGTGTACAAACAGAACAAAACGCCACCTGCTCCTGCCCCATCCTCACACTCGGTCCTATGTTTGAGCTCATTGCTGCAACCACGGTGTCCATCCATGTCACTGGAGGTCTGCCTCTTTTTCACTGCCCCTCCGCTAGATTCTGAAAAACTCTATGATCCTCCTTCTTTCTATGCCTACTCTCTCAGGTAGTGGACAGAACAGTCATGGTCTAAAGCAGCAATTTCACATCAGCCACTGTCCATGGGTTGATCTCCAGATTCAAAGTCTGCAACACATTTCCCCGGAACCCATGGCCAAGCTCCCAACTGCCTTCAACCAGTTGACCATCAGACTGACTCTGACTTATGGTGAACCTACGTGTGGCAGAACTGAGCTATGCTGTGTGGGGTTTTCAATGGCTGGTTTTTCAGAAGGAGATCAGTCACCAGACCTTTCTTTCAAACACCTCTGGGTGGAATCAAACCTCTGACTTTGGGGCTAGCAGTGGAGCCTGCTAGCTACCATAGCCACCAGGCACCCCAAACTTAACTGCATCATGCAGCACTGAGATCAGGATCTTTTCCCTCCACATGTCCTTCTCCCTTGCAAATGCATTCCTTCTTCAATTTGCCCTGTCTTAAGCCTGGTCACTATTGACCCTGTCTCTTTTCCTGACTCGTGAATTTCTCAAGCTCAAATCCTATTATCACAGTAGCTCCTCATTCAAACAACTATCTTAGCCCAAATGCATGTCTTTTCTACCCAGGAAAACTGTAAGAGATCCTGATTAGCCCTTTGACTACCACTCTCTCCCCACTGCCAGCAGTTCTCATCACTGAGACAGAATTACCAGCCTTAAAGCCAATCTGATCCCAAGGCCTCCTGGGCTCCCACTCCTTTTTGAGGAATGACTTCCAAATTATGTAGGGTGATGAACAAAACTCTTCACAGTCTTCTTCTAATTCTGTATCCCATCTCCCTGACACTGCCTTTCTCACACATGTGGCATAGGGCTCTCTCCGGGAGAGAGAGGCCTGGCAAGGCACCCCTGGCTCCTACTCATCTCAAAACAAGCCTAAGCTGCCTATCCCACTTCCTGGCTAGCACTTTCAAAAACAGTTCACAGACCATCTCCCCTGAATAAACTTTTCAGGGATCACTTGCAGATTTATTCACAGTCTTTGGTATCCCCCTGCATGGACTGACTCCTCAAGAATAGAATGTGCTTGTTTAAATGAGAAAGGTCTATTTTCTTGCTTCCTCTTTTAATAGGTGATGATTTAAGAAATGAGCCAGTGTTCTTTTCATCTCTCCATTTATATGCTCTTCTCTAAAAGGCAGTCTGATGGATACACGTATGTTTGTTTGTTCATTGTTGTTGGGTTGGGTCTGGCTCATGCTGACCCTATCTATGAACAACAGACAAAGCTTTGCCCAATCCTATGACACTCACAATTTTCAGTGTGCTCAAGGTCATTGTCAATCCTGTAATGTGTGTTGAGTGCTTTCCAACTGTGGGCACTCCTTTCCCAGCACTCTGCATAACAGTATCCTGTTGGGATTCATGGGGTTTCCATTGATCGATGCTAGGAAGCAGTAGATCGCCCGGCTTTTCTTGCATGTCTGCTTTCATCTGGAAGGTCAGCTGAAATTAGTTTTGTCAATCCCTGACATCTTATTGGCAACACCAAATAAATCAACATTCGAATTGCTTTCCGAGCATTGTCTTTGCTGTGGCCACATGCAGTCATGTTGGTTCCGAGTCACAGCCACCCTTGGTACAACAGAACACAATACTTCTCAGTCCTGCACCATCCTCACAACTTCTCTGTTGGAGCTCATTGTCGCAGTCACGGTGCCAAGACATCTCATGGATGGTCTTCCTTTTTGTCGCTGGCCTTTTACTTTACCAAGCACAGTGTCCCTTTCCAGGGCCTTGTCTCTCTTGACAACATGTTGGAAGAATGGTGAGACTAACTTGTTGTTAAGCAGTATTCTGGCTATATTTCCAAAAGTTGGTTCCTTTGGCCTTCTTCAACACTTCCAATATTCTTTACCAGCGCCATGATTCAAATGCATCAATTTTTCTTCAGTCTTCCATATTCAATATCCAAGTTTCACATGCATATGAGGCAATGGAGACTATCATGACTTGTCCTCAAAGTTAGCTCCTTGCTCTTCAATACTTTTAAGAGATCTTGTACAATACATTCGTCCAATGAAACGAACCCTCTGATTTCTTGATGGCAGCAGAACTTACTGGCAGTAATCAAACAAGAAGACAGGTATAGTTTCATGACAGTATCATCAGAATGAGATCAGAGACCAATAAAAAGGAAGGTCTTTTGTGTGTTCACCCAATTTCTAGGCATGATCATCTAGACTCCCTCTCTTTGGACAGGAGTGAAGGTGGCCAAAAGGGTAAGGTTCTGGGTGTGCATTTAAAAATAAATGCCAGTGTTTGGTTAGTTTTACCTAGAATCCAGGGGCTTATTCTGGAGTCAGACGCAATACCGTTGTGCCATGAGTCCCTTAGGGTCCAGAGGTTTATTCTATAGTGTTTTACTCTGATGAGGTGAAAACTGACAGAGCAGATCAGTTTTGCAGCCACCAATTCATAGATGTTGTTTCATCGATTTACAATCCTACAATGTAGCTTCACCTACCAGTTTCTTCCCTGTGCTCCCTGATTCCATTCTTCCTTCTTCCCTAATCCTGCTGAAATTTACCCTTCGGTCCATGCTGCGCTTTTCATCTTAAATGGTTGATTATTTTAAGCTGCAGAGGCTACCCTTAACAAAAAGGATCAAGGCAAAGTCACAGGAATCAAAGCGAAGCACTGAAGTCTGGCATTCTCCTTTCCTGAGGCTCATCGCTGAACTGGGAGCCCTGGTGGGGTAGTGGTTTCATGTGGGACTTCTAACCACAAGGTCCCCAGTTCAAAATCACCAGCTGCTCCATAGAAGAAGGATGGGGCTGTCTATTCCAGTAGAAAGCAACAGTCTTGGAATTCCACAGGGGTGGTCCTAGCCTCTTCTGGAGGGCCGCTGTGGGTCAGCATCTCATTGATGGCAGAAGGTAGCAGTACAGTATGGGGCTGAGTCACATTCCTAGGGACATTCCATGGACGTGAGCTACACCCTGTTACGGAAAGAATTTTTCCCTTCCAAAATATGTCTTGGAACTTTAACCCTGGGAAGACTTTCTGAGTAGCACAAAGTGTTAAGCACTAGACACCCAGCGGTAAGGTTGGCAATGGGAATCACCGGGGAGGCATCTTGCAAGATGGGTCTAATGACCTGCTTTCAAAAGGCCACAGCCGCAGAACACAGTTCTATACCAGGCCTTGTCCTGAGTTGGGTAGGCACAATTGCAACTGTTTCAATAGACACAGAGGTCAAACACAGCAGGAAGGAAGAATGACTGGAGGGTTTAAAGCAGAGACCGGCCAGGTGAGACAAAGGAGTAGTTGACTATGTAACAAAAGAAAGTAGCCCAGGAATCATGAAAAGAGTAAATCTGTAACCAAAAGATCATGCTGTGTGGTAGGAAATGTGTACACTTAAGAGCTAAATTTGAAACACATCTTGATTTAATCACCCCACCCCTCAAACAAAGAAGTGATTTTGAAGTTGTTGGATTTCGTCAAGTTGGTTCCCACTCGGTGACTCAGTGTACAACAGAAGGAAACACTGCCTGGTCCTGTGCCACCTTCACCAGTGTTCTTATACAGGGGCCCACTGTCCCCTTATAAGACAGCTAGGGAAAGAGACACTTTCTCTTACAATGGAGAAATGTGGTCTCACACTCATCTGTCTTTGAACACATCGTTTTGGGTTTTTATTTTGCTTCCATTTAGAAAGACATTGAAAAATGTTTCCTCCTTTCCCCTACAATGTCTACATGTACAATTATTCAGCCCCCCTCAAGTTCTACAAACAAATTTAAAGCCAGAAGAACTGTTTACTCCACTTGAAAGGAAGGACAGTATGGCAGAGCAGTCTATGTCTAGCCAACTGGCCATTCAAGTCCAAAAGCAAAAGTCATTGCCAACTGAGAAAAGCATGTTCCAAATAGGACCGTATTTGCAAGTACCAAAGAAGCAAGCTCACTGTCATGGTGCCAATTCTGACTCACCATGACCCTGTAGAACAGGGTAGAAGCCCCCAGTGGATGTCAAGACTGTAACTCTTCACAGGAGGAGAGAGTCTTGTCTTTCTTCCATGGACTATCTGGTGGTTTTGAACCTGTACCCTCGCAGTTAGCAGCTTAACACATATGCATTTTGTCACCAGAGGTTGAGATCTCCATACACATTTCTGGAGCACGCACGCACACACATACACACACACAAACACACATGCAATTCAACCCTTATCAGCAGGGTTATGAGTAACAAGGGCAACCTAATGCTGTTGATGATAATTTCTAGATATGAGTGTATTGGATGGTTTTACATTTGTGTCATTGAGTTTTCTCTGTTACCTCCGTGTTTCAGAGAGAGAGAGAGAGAGAGAGAGAGACAGACAGAGACAGAGAGACAGAGAGAGATATTTAATAAAGTGATAAAGTCACTTTCATTTAGGAGAACAAAACAAATCCACAAAAAAACCCACCCATCTCCAGAGAGTTCTTTTTGGTCTCTCTCTAACTTCAGCAGAAAGTAGAGGGAGAACCCCCATCTTGCCAGACAACACCCAGCTCTCCCCAGGGGGTTGAATTCAAGTGATTCAGCATTGCCTGAGTGTCTTCCTGGTTCGAGTCAGCAGAGTCTAACCCACAAACACCTTTGGAGACCTGTGTGGTTGAGAGTTAGGACTGGTTAATGCAGGAAGTGGTAGGCAAGGCTCTAAAAGAAGTGTTTACGCAGGTTTGTTAAATGTTCAAGGCCCCTTGGAAAGGGAGCCAGTGTCTCTACACTGGAGCAGTGTGGTTTCAGGGCTTCTTAACCCTGAAGAGAAGAACTGTGGGAAGTTCAGTTGCTAGTATCAGGATTTCTCACAGAAGTTCAGCCCCCACCTCCGCCTCGCCCCGGGTGTCTCATGTGCTGGTTTGGCTCTGAGGCAAAGAAGGCAGGAAGGCAGCTCAGCTCCAAGTTTCTCACTCACCTCTGGCTACTCCTTGCCTCTCACCTGGAGTCAGCAATTTCTACAGCGGGGCCAAACTTCGAGTCAACAGAACCACAGGAGACTGAAGGACAAAAACATGGACATCTGGGAAAACCGCTAGTGGGTAGTTTGTTATGGGATGGGTTTTGTTTCCTTCCTCAGAATACAAGGAGACTTCAAACTCGTGAAAAAAAAAATCCCAGGATCTTTTTCATGCTGTTTTCCCCACCAGCTTTCTGAAGCTCCCCTTCACCCCCTATCTGTGCTGTAAATTTGAGCCTGGATGCCTACAGAAGCAAGGAGCTTCCTGTTCTGTCAACGAGGCAGGATTAGTGTAGGATGTGTCTTGAGTCCATCTCTTTAGATGTTTAAAGGGATTAAATGAGCCAGCAGAGGAGAGATGGGGTCAGACAGATGCCAAGGCCATGGAGCTCTCCCCAGAGCTGGGGAGGAGACTGAAGAGGCACAGAACTTTCCCCTGCAGGCGCCAGCGCTGTGGAGGTGGACTTCAAGCCAACGGTGTTTTAAACGCGTGCTTGTGAAATGCATCCTTCTCTAAGAGATCTAGAAGGAGACTTTGTGCTCCCAGGATAAGGTCCAGCCTCGGAAACCTGCAGAGGCAGTTCTTACCGGTCCTTTAGAGTGACTGTGGTTGGCATCAACTCGATGGCAATGATTTTGGTCTAGGAATTAAAAAAACAAATGTTGGTTGGTGAATGTTTTCACAGCAGATTCCGCTCCCACGGAGCATTGTCTATACAGATTTACCCTGCCCGGTGGGCACACCCCCCCCGCCACCCCGTCAGCATCCTCAAGATCTCCATCTGGGTGGGTCTGTTTCCCTCTCTCCAGCTCCCTGCCCTCCCTTTATTCTCCGCCCCCATCTCTCCTGTGCAGCCAGTGGCAAAGATCTGGTCTCACAGAGAGTGTTATTTAAAGGAGCAGCATACTCCTGTTGATAGCGTTGGTTTTGTGACCAAGCATTTATATCCTTCACAACTTGTATTTTTGGCAACTTGCAAGTGGATATGTTATTTCAAAAATCTGTCTTGAAGAGGACGCACCCGTGCATATTGCACCCAGATACACACGGAGCCTTCAAAAACTTGTAGGAAAAATCCATTTCTTAAAATTTCTTATTTTTACAAACTTTTAAAGCACCCCCCATGTGTGTAGGTGTATCATCTTTTAAAAAATGTACCATTAATATGGAATGAATGCATGTATTATTCCATTGTTCAATCACATCAAGCAGCATTGTACAATTGCAACCACAATCAATTTCCAAATGTTCCTTTCCTTCCTGGACTCCTCGACATCATCTCCCTTTTATACCCCCATCCAACCACTGTACCTCTCTTCCCCCGATACCTTAGTCTACTTGCTGTCCCTATACGGTCAGCAATCCTGGATTTTATATACTGAAAAACAGAAAAGCATGCAACACAACTTCAAGAGGATGACCTCCAATGACATAACACCTCTGAGATAAACCATAAAGTAAATAAACAGCAAACCAAACTCCTTGCCATCTAGTTGATGCCGACACCACAGAACAGGGCGGAACTGCCCCTGTGGGCTTCTGAGATCATAACTCTTTATGGGAGTAGACAGCCTCATCTTTGTCCTGAGGGGTGGCGGGCGGTTTCGAACTGTTGACCTCACACTTAGTAGCCCAGCGCATAACCAATACACCACCAGGGCTCCTATATTTTAAACTTGGAGATTCTAAACAGAATTCTAAAAGTATTTTCTCTCCAGACTATCGACTATCTCTTACCTCCTACTCCCCCCACTGCCCACCCCTTACCCCCCACATTAGCAAAAGAACAAGAGTTAAATGGATTTCCCCTCTGGAGTTGTTCCCTTAAAAGAAGCTAGTGGTCCAGAAGAAAATCAAGAACAAATGAAAGGAAATGACTTCTTGCAGTTTGTGGTCAGCTAGAGGAATGTGCTGTCCTAGAAGATCAGAGTGAAGGGCAGCCCTTGGATGTCTCTGAAGGCCAACGGCTGCAGGTGTTTCAGTGTGTCCTGGCTGGAGGAAAGGGCGGAAGAGATCACCCTGGGAGGCAAGCAGGAGCTGCCTGGATGCTCCGGCTGTCAGAGGGAACAGGATGTCCAGCTTCAGGCTAAGCAACCCAGCTTGAATTGGCTACAGCATCCTGATTTCCTTAGAACAAAATCCTACCCACGCAGTGCTCATTAAACTTACAGGGTGGCTGACCACGATCAGGACAGTTTCTGAGTCATGGTCATCTCACATGAAACAAAATGGTGTCTGGTCCGACCACACCCCAAGGCCAATTTCTGATGTAGCAGTTGTGATCTGTAGACTAGAGAAACAAACTCATAAAGTCATAAACACACATATAGATATAAGGGAAAGGTTTATATACAAGAGGAGTGGAACACTGAGAAAGCACCAACCCAGTCCAGTCCAAGATCATAAGTTTGACCGATATTAACCCATATGTCAGTCTATAAAGTCTCCTTCTGACTCACGAAGCATGTGCAATGACACCAAGACAATCACAGGCCGGTGGGTGCAGAGTCTTGTGTATCCAGCAGCAGTAGAAGCATTCTGGTATTGGCAGGTATCTCCCCATGGCTCCTTGTTTCCAGGGCTCAGGGTCCATCAGCAGTATCCACTGGTGGTAGAAGCATCTCAGCACTGGCAGGGGTCTCTCTGTGGCTTCTTCAGCCCCAGAAGTCTGGTTTCATCAGGGCAAGCCCATGTGGCTTCTGCTCCGGCTCTTCCAGGTTCCAGGACTCAGGATCTATCAGCATGTCACCATCTTATCTTTTTAGTAGACCGACTCCAAGAGACTGAGTCGATAGTCTCTCACCTCCATGGGCGAAATACCTCGAGACTTCTCAGAATTCTCAGAGCAAGCCATGCCCACAATGAGGTCTCTTTGGTTATCTCCAGATTGACAGATTAGACTCCACCCCTACACTACCAATCATGAAATTGACATCAAATACATGACCACCACACACTGTGTTAGGGAATGAGGAAAGACGCTTTCCCAAACTCACCTCAGATGAGAATCATCCTGAATACTTGCATCAATTCCTGGGCTCTAACTGAAAGCTGTATGCGGTAAATCTGCTGCACACGACCTCTTTGACTGTTGAAAAGAAAGGATGTTGCTTTGAGGACTAGGGCCCAGGTATTTTCCACAGTTTTCTATGCATGTGGAAGTTGCACATTAACTAAGGACGACTGATGAAGAATGGATGCGGTTGGATGATGGTGCTGGTGATAGGCGCTGTGAACTTGCGGAAAGAACAGATACATCGGGTTTGGACGAAGTACAACCAGAGTCCTCTTTAGGGGCAAGGATGGCAAGACTTCATGCCAAGCCCTTTGAAGATGTTTTCTGGAGAGGCTAGTCCCTGGAGAAGGACGTCATGCTCGATAACATCTAGGGGCAGTGACTGCCTTCCAGTGGTGGCTGTGTGGAAAACAGAAAGATTTCTCCCAAGTTGTCTCCCCCCAATATATGCCAAACTTAGCTGCTTGCTACATGAGACATATGACTGACTATACCCTGGTCAGTCAACAGAAATAGGTCAGGGGTTATTCTCCCTAAAGGTTTTCAAACATCTGCAGCAATCAGACTGTACAGTCTGTCCCAAGCTAAGTAGGGTCCACGCCCTTCTGATGAGGATAGTAGTAGATTGTTTCCCTGAAGGAGAGCCCAGGGAAGTCAAGCCCACTCAAGGATGACCAAGGTTAGGCCGCCATCATGAACCTAGGGTCCACCCTTCTTGTCACATGTATACCTCTAGTCCCTCCCCTTCCCCTATGTGTACACTCCTAGCTCATCCCCCTCCTGCCATGCAAATGTCTATTGTTCATTCCTTTCCTGTGATGTGTATGTCTATTGGATAAGCCCCTTCCCGTGATGTGTGTGGTTACCTGAAATCACACCCCCTAAGTAGATATAAGCCTTGATTAGCAAAAAATCGTGCTCTCTCTCCTGCCCTCTTGTCTCCCATCTCCACCTGGACCACAAAGTCGGGCTGAGGTGAGCATGTGACCATGAAATGTCTCTGACTCCATTATTTTCATCTCTCTTGCTTTCTATGACTTCACTATAATCTTTACTTATTACCGCTGTTCCATTGCACCTACCATGATGATGTTAGGGGAGGGCTCCCCTGACATGGTTGTGTGCTCTTAAGGTGATAATCACTCTTGGTGACCCTGTCCTATAGAGTAGAACTGATCCCTCGAGGTTTCCCAGGCTGTGATCTGCAAGGTCAGCAGTTCAAACCCACCAGCCTCGCCTCAGGAGACAGTTGAGGCTTTTGCTTTTCCTGTAATGGTCTGCAGCCTTGGGAACTTTCTGCAGGGTCGCCGTGACTCAGAATCCACTCCAGGCCAGTGAGTTGGAGTTTGGGTTAATAGCTTATAGGAGGTCTTTTCTCTCTTTTCTCTCTAGGGAGTGGTGGGGTAGTTTGAAGCTCCATCTCTTCTGTCTGATTAGCAGCCCAGAACTTAATCTTTGTACGCTCGGGGTTTTGTAACAAAGTACAAACACTTAACGGATTACAAGCGCCTCGACTTGGCTGGACTCATCGGTATGTCATGACCAACTCCATTGTTCTTTGTCGATATGGGGTCTACATCGTGTGCTCTCCCTTCCTGAGAACTGTCCTCTTTCTCTTTGTTCAGCAAAAGTCTGGCTCCAGATCCAGATTCCCACGTGTTCTTTCCTGCCCACATCCCAGGGGGTCTGACTCCTTAGGGCCCTGTGGGGGGCCCTCATAGAACTGTTTGCTGTAGGCCATGATCTTATGGATCAGAGCCCTGGTGGCACCAGTGGGTAATCTGTTGGACGGCTAACGGCCAGGTCAGTAGTTCAAAACCACCTGCCACTCACTGGAAGAAAGATGACACTTTCTGCTCCCCTGAGGAGTTCGGGTCTTGGAAACCCACAGGGGCATCTTACTCTCTCGTCACAGGGTCCCTCTGAATCAGAATCGACTCGATGGCAGTACGCTTGTTTGTTTTTTGAGAACTTACAGAGGTAGGATGGACTGCCGAAAGGACAAATCTGTCTTGGAAGAAGTGTGACCAGAGTGCACCTGGGAGGCCAGGATGAGGAGACTTCATCTTGGGACATGTTGTCACGAGAGACCAGTCCCCGGAGAAGGACAGCACCCTTGAAGAGAGAAAGGCCTTCAAGGAGACGGACGGACACAGTGGCTACAACAATGGGTTCAGGCAGAGGAACCAGTGTGCTGAGCAGGACCGGGCAGGGCTTCCTTCTGTTGCAGCTGACTCCCAACAACAAGGAAGTCGATCTTGAGGACATTCTTTAGTTAGTAACTGAGTGCAAACTGCACTCCAGGACAAAAACCCTGGAGCCTTTGACCTTGGATGAACCAGCATGTCTTCCAGGAAACTTCCTCAGCACCTCTGAATGCGGGCTAGGCCCCTCTTAGTGGTGGCTCACTCCCTCCAACACCCAGAATGAGCAATTTCACATTGCTCCTCCGACTGTGCCGTGACTTCTGGGTCTGTTTCTCCCCAGGATGCTTGGGGACTGCTGCTTGCATAATTAATCCCAAGCACACAATCATCAAGTCAATTCTGACTCCCAGTGGCACTATAGGACTGCATAAAACGGCCCCTGGGGGTTTCTGCAATTGTCCAGTGCTTTCCCCCAGTAGGAGGCCTCATCTTTCTTTTGAGGAATGGCTAGTGGTTTTGAACTGCTTTCCTTACAGTTAGCAGCCAAACACATCATCGATGACACCAGCTTTGTCATCAAATAGTATGAAGTGAAAATGGAGGATCTGAAGCAGACAGATTGGCAAGCATGTTCAAAAGCACAGAGACACAAAAGTCCTCCCTGTGCACCCCACACGGGTGAGTCCTAGGGACACCTGCTGGCATCTGATCCATTCTGTCCATAGTGTCTGTTGTAGGGTTTCCCAGGTGGCAAATCTTTGCAGGGGCAGACAGCCTCATTTTTCTCCCAAAGAGCAGCTCATGGGCTTGAACCAATAACCTTGTGGTGAACAGTCCAGCGTTTACCCCACAGCGCACCAGGGCTGCATTAAAATCCAGGGCAAAGTGTGTATAAAACACAGGAGGGTGGAGGCCAATGGACATCAGGCTGAATGAAGACTGGAGGTAACTTGGGGCAATGACAGGAGCCCTGGTGGTGTAGAGACTAGGAGTTTGCCTGCTAACCTTGAGGTCAGCAGTTCAAAACCACCAACCACTCTATGAGGGGGAAGATGCAACTTTCTCCTGCATAGAGAGACAGTCTCAGAAATCCACAGGGGCACTTCTATCCTGTCCTGTAGGGTTGTCTGAGCCAGAATGGACTCAATTAGTCTTTCTTTTTATGTCAGC
Source organism: Nesogale talazaci (assembly GCA_004026705.1). Taxonomy (NCBI): domain Eukaryota; kingdom Metazoa; phylum Chordata; class Mammalia; order Afrosoricida; family Tenrecidae; genus Nesogale; species Nesogale talazaci. The sequence continues at coordinate 6,926 of PVJH01014568.1, read as the reverse complement.
AGCAGGTATTTGAACCATAAGTCTTTGGTTTTTGTTTGTTTGTTTTGGCATTGAACTTTTTAATTATCATTTTATTGGGGACTCTTACATCTCTTGCTACAATCATCGCATCAGACATATTTGTACACATGTTGCCTTCATTCATTTCACTCATTTCCAGATATTTACTTTTTATTGAGCCCTTGGTATAAGCTCCTCGTCTTTTCCCCTTCCATACACACTTGGTAGATTACAAATTATGGTTATTAGTTTCAGATCTTACACTGACTGCAGTGACTCCCTTCCTCCGTGTTTTCTGTTGTTCTTTCCCCCTGGAGAGGGGTGTATGGTTATGTGTTGATCATTGGGATCAGTGGGTTCAGAAAGTCAGGGCGGGGGTGATATTCCTTAAGGGGAAATGAGTTTTTGCTAAGAGTGATGGGAAAAAGTTGGAAATGAATGGTGATAATGGCAGTGGCATGTCATGTCACAGTCATCAAGTCAAGACTGATGCGTAGTGACTCCCCTGTGGGTTTCTGAGACTGTTTATGGGAGTGGAAAGCTCAGACTTTCTCCCAAGACATCGCTGGTGGCTTTAAACTGCTGACCATGCTGTGTCACAGCCCAGCTTGTAACCCTGCACCAGCAGGATTCCTAGATAGATGGGTAGATAGATAGATAAGCTCATCAAGCAATCATTTTCTTTTAAAAATCATTTTATTGGGCACTCCTATACTCTTTTCACAATCCATACATGCAACCATTGTGTCAAGCATGTTTGTACATTTATCATTCTTAAAACATACGCTTTCTACTTGAGCCCTTGGTATCAGCTCATTTTGTCCCCTCCCTCCCTGTACCTCTTCCCTCATGAACTCTTGATAATTTGTAAATTATCATTATTTTGTTATATCTTCTACACTGTCCAATGTCTCCCTTCACCCACTTTTCTGCTGTCTATTCTCCAGGGAGAGGGCTATTTGTATATCCCTGTGATCGGTTCCCCCTTTCTACTCTGTCTTCCCTTATTTTCCTGGTATTGCTACTCTCATTATTGGTCCTGAGGAGTTTATCTGTCCAGGATTCCCTTTGTTTCCAGTTCCTATCTGCACCAGTGTACATTCTCTGCTCTAGTCCGATTTGTAAGGTAGAATTGGGAATATGATAATGGCAAGGGGGAGAAGGGAGGAAGCATTAAAGAACTAGCGGAAAGTTGGATGTATCATCAGTGTTATATTGCATCCTGACTGGCTTGTCTCCTCCCCTCAACCTTTCTGTAAGAGGATGTCCAGTTGCCTACAAATGGGCTTTGGGTTTTCACTTCGCACTCCCCCTCATTCACAATGAGGTGATTTTTTTGTTCTTTGATGCCTGTGTCATAAAGTGACCAGACATCCCATTTTTTAACAATTTAACAATGTTAAATGTTGTTAAATGCAAATTGTTACAATACTATTTTTGTGTTCTATGAAAATTTTTGTTGCTCCATATAGACCAAAGTTTTATTCAAGAACTCCTCCCACCCCCTTGTCCATGGTGTTCTGTTTAAAATCTGGTCACTTTATCCTATAAGCACATCGTGATCACATAGGCTGGTGTGCTTCTTCTACGTGGGTTTTGTTGCTTCTAAGTTAGTTGGCCGCTTGTTTATCTTCAAGTCTTTAAGACCCCAGACACTATATCTTTTGATAGCTAGACACCATTAGCTTTCTTCTCTACAATTGTTTATGCACTCACTTTGTCTTTGGGGATCATGTTGGGAAGGTGAGCATCATGTTTTAATAAAACTGTTTTTGCATTGAGGGTGTACTTGAGTACAGGCCCAATGTGCATCTACTACCTTAATACTAAACCTATACATATATGCACATAGATCTATTCCCCCATCATCACATATAAATATATTTACATATGCAAATGCCAGTATTTAGACCTCTATAAATGCCCTTTGCCTCCCAGTTCTTTCCTGTACTTCCTTTTACTTTCCTCTCATTCCACTATCATGCTCAGTCTTCATTCAGGATTCAGTAATTCCTCTTGGCTACATTTCCCTTGATCAAGCCCTACCAGGATACTTACACCCTCCTTGCCTCTGATTTCGGATTACTTGACGTTCCCATGGCACTGGGTTTGTTCACACCCACTTCCTTTTCCTTGCCTCCCTCTCTCCCATGTTCCTCTGGAACTACTGGTTGCTGTTTTCTCCTCCAGAATGTTTATCCAGTCTCTCTTACCTCGATACAACTGCAGAGATAATAATATGCACAAAAAACAAAACAGAGCAAAATAAAGCAGCAAAAGAAAAGAAAACAACAACAAAACACCAATGACAGAAAAAGAAAAGCCTGTAAATAGTTCAAGGTCTGTTTGTTGGCATTTAAGAGTGTTTGCCGATGAAATCTGATGGGGTTCCACACCCTGGCCTCAAAGTCTATTTTTGGTACTCCCTCAGGACTTCCTTGCTCTGCTATCCTGTTGTACACCCTTAGTGTCTTGGCTTGGTGTGGTGGGGTCAGATCAAGTGCAATTCCTGCACTGTATCTCCCACATTGGGCCCTGTAGGGCCATGGGACAGTGAGGGCTGGCCATATGGTCCTCTCTGTGCATTGGTCACTCTGAGCTGTGACATGGTCCTGTAGGCTTGGTGGGTCAGGATGCACTTTACAATCTCTTCCTCCCCCTTCATTTGCTCCCGGGAGCTCTGATCAGACATGCCCCTCTCCCTGAGCTGCAGCTTCAGTGCTGTCTTCTGATAGAAATCTCTTGTGGGAGGAATGGGGGCTGTCCCCTTAGATCTCTTTATTGGTTCCCTGCTTCATGCCAGTATGTGGCATTCACATCTCGAAGCACTTGGTTGAAGTCTGGTCCCTTAATTTTTAAAAGCTCAAACCCTTGAATAAAACATTAACTCTGAGTTCAGGAAACTCAGCGATCATCTGCTGCCTCTTGGCTTGTGCAAACAGCTTTGTGCTGTGCATCTTTCTGTGGGGAGGGTTGGTCGCAGTTGGCCATTGTCATTGCCTGGTTAGTGACCATTGAATTCAAGGGAGCCACAAAGATAACCAACTGGATAGAACAGCTGTGACCACAGGGATGGTCACTGGCTGATTTTGGGAAGTTGACTGTCAGGCCTCCCTTTTTCATGTGAGTTAGCTGGCAGTAGAAGATGGAGCTCCAGTCCACAGGCTGTTTTCCTGATAAGTGGGAAAAGATACATCCATCGCTTGATCTGTGCAGCGTTTGGTGCTGCAAAGACAGCTGCATAACCGCCAGACTTCACCCTCCTGGACCTTTCCATGTTGATTCCTCGAGGCTTTCTAGAAGAGCCAGCAAATCGCTGATCCCCTTGCTAAGTGGTTGGGGTACAAACCAGGAGGACGCCATGCAGAGGCACAGACTCCAAACGGCCCACACAATCAGAAAAACACGGCATTGAAGAGTTTAATTAGTGCCTCTACAATTCAGGAGCCTTGATGGCAGAATGGGTTACCTGCTGGGCTGATACCGGAAAGGTCAGCAGTTTAAAACGACCAGTCGCTGTTGAAGAGAAAAATGAGGTTTTTCAATTTCCTTAAAGACTTAGAGCCTGGGAAACCCACAGGTGCAGCTCTACCCAGTCCTATAGGGTCACCAAGAGCTGGAATCGACGACTTGCTGGCAGTGAGTAAGAGAAAAATTCACTCCATAATTGGAGAGCCATGAGGAAGAGGGTCTCCTGATGTTACCCTTCGGAGGCCTGGTGGAGTTGTGCTTAAAGGATGGGCTGCCTGAGAACCATAAGGTCAGGTGTTCAAAATCACCTGCTGCTCCTCGGGAGGAAGACGGGGTCTTCTACTCTTACAGAGTCACCGTCTCAGCACCGCACAGGGGGACCTCACCCTGCTTTGTCCCGGGCAATGAGTTGGCATCAGCTTGAGGGCTGAGAATGATGGTTTTTTTTTAAAAAAAAATTATTCTGTGTACTTTTCTTTATCACTTACAAATTGTTTCAGGGTTGTATATCTTAAAAATAAAATGATGACACCACTCCCACTTAAGAGACTGAAAATGAGCCCATTAACCAATAACAACAGTACGATCTCTTACGATCATTAAAAAAATAAACCCTCGTAGAACACTTGAGTATTCTGAATGGGTGGTGTCACCTTGGATTTTCAAGCTCTGGGATCAAGTTGTTCTGGGCTCTTTCCGCCAAGGCGGGGGTAGCTAGCTAAGTGATTCAGCTGCCCCACGTCTCTGCTTCCTCTTTTGTAACACAGAGTAACAGATGCTCACATTTTCCCAGGCCTTCCCAAAGATCAGATGATACACGAGAGATGCCTGGCAGAAATCTTAGGAACAGAGTGGTTAGATGCTGGTATGTGAAGGAAGCTCCCACAGCGGGCACCTACCACAGTGTATTCCCCAGGGGGGCTCCCCCCAGCCTTGATCTCTGTCTGTAAGACTCCATTACCAGGGATCTCTGGGTTGGGGAGTGAATCGAGCCCCTCTTTGGTTCTGAATGAAAGCTTGTCTAGTGACTGAATGAACAAGAACAAGAACACCAAGAAAACCTCAAGGTCATGGAGTCAATAGCCAACCTGCACCATCCTCTTTGGAAACGGGGTTCTCGATGTTAGGTCCATTAGGTCCAGGCCTGAATATCTATTCACTTCTGAATGATAAGAAGAGCAGATTAGACTTGGAGACGGGGAGACCGATGCCTCAGGTGGCCTGTCTGCAAGTCCAGACGCCCAGGGCTCTGACCCACGGTACAGACTTTGATGCAGACTGTTAGCCTCCGGGACTCTGAGGTTATACATATCTGTTCTTTTAAATCACTCAAAGGGCCCTGATGGCATTGTGGTTATGTGCTGGGCTGCCAACCAGCAGATCAGCAGTTTGAAAACACCGTCAGCTCCTGGGGGGAAAGATGAGATTTTCGACTTCTGTTCAGTGTTACACTGTCAGAAACCCTCAGGGCTAGTTCTATCCAGCCCTGTCGGGCTTGCAATGAGGCAGATTCCACTCGATGGCTGTGAAATTGTTTGCTTGCCTTTAAAAAAAAGGGGGGGGGATTCTTGGGTTGCTATCCAAGAGTCCAGGAGTTTGAATCCATCAGTTGTTCTGCAGGAGAAAAAGGAGACTGTCTGCTCTGGAAAGATTTACAGACTCAAAAGCCCGCAGAGGCAGTTCTATTCTGTCCTATAAGGTTGCTGTGTGGTCGCCTTGAATCAGTTGACAACCTGGCAGTGAGATTTTGCGGTTGGGGTTTTCTGAAGCTGCCTGCTCTTAGTCTTTGTGCTGCAGCGCATCATGAGGTCAAGACCTCCGGGGGAGTAGTAATCTTTCCCATAATTTGTTTTTCACCTCCATATAGCAGTCTAACCACCTGCAGATTGTTTCTGCTCTTGATCACTACTCTTGTTCTAGGACATGTCCCGAAAGGAAATTCTCATAGGATTAATGAAATGATGTTGGCCATCTCCTGAAATCTAGAAAAAGCTGTCACCACTCAGGAACCCAGCTGGTGGAGTGGTTATGAGTCAGGCTGCTAACTCAAGGTTGGTGGTTCAAAACCACCAGGAACCCCACAGGAGAAAGCCAGGGCTTTCTCCTCCTGTAAAAAGTTCCAGTCTCAGAAACCCGATGGGGCGGTTTGTTGGTACTTTGTTGTTGGCCTTATTAAAAAACAATATACAAGAACCAACTGACTCATAGTGACCTCAGCGTTGGGTGAAATTGCCCTTGTTGAGGTCTCAGACAAGAACTCGTGACAGGAGCAGGAAGCCTCACCTTTCTCTGGTTGGGGACCGCTAACTGTGGGGTTAGCAGCCCAAGGCCTAACCCACCGAACCAGCCTGGCTCCTTGCCAACCCTGTGGTGATTGTTGGGTGCCTCCCAGTGGGTTCCGATCCTTGGAGACGATCCATCAAGAAGGAGGCACGGCCAGTCCCTGCGCCATCCTCACAACAGCGCATGACCGAGGCCATTGTTGCAGCCACGGTGTCCGTCCATCTCGGTGAGGGCCTTCCTTGTGCCCAAGCTTGATGTCCTTCTCCAGAGACTGGTCTCTCCTGACAACAGGCATGCCCAAAGAACGTGAGATGCAGCCTCGCCGTCCTTGCCTCTGAGAAGCACCGGGCTGTGCTTCCTTCGAGGCTGATGGGTTTGTCCTTGGAGCAGGCCATGAGTGAGCCTGCCGCAGGGTAGAACTGCCCCATCCCTTTCCCAAGACGCTCATTCTTGTGGGAACTGACTGCCACGTCTTCCTTCTCCTGCTAAGTGGCTGGTGGATCCCAACTCCCAGCCTTCTGCTTAGCAACTGAGCATTTCACCACTGTGCCACCAGGGCTCCTGAAATATGAAAGAAAAAAAAGAGTGAATGCAAGAATGAGGCAGTTGGACATCCCCTCACAGAAGGGTCGCAAGGAAGAGATGAGCCAGTCGGGGTACAGTGTAGCACCGATGAAACATACAACTTTCCTCTAGCTCTTAAATGCTTCCTCAAACCGATATCATGACCTCAGTTTAGCCTTACAAATCTGGCTAGACCAGAACATGTGCACTGCTACAGATAAGAGCCTGCAACACAGGGAATCCAGCGCAGATAAACCCCTGGGGACCAATAATGAGACTAGCGATACCAGAAGGGGAAGGAGGAAGGCAGGGAGAGAAATGGGGAACCCATCACGATTTATACCTAGCCCCCTCCCAGGGGGATGAACAATAGAAAAGTGGATGAAGGGATTATTCAAGGGTTTGTGAGGGAGGAAGGCGAGGGGAGGGATGAGCTGATACCAAGGGCTCAAGTAGAAAGAAAATGTTTTGAGAATGATGATGGCAACATATATGCAAATGCTCTTGACACAATGGATGGATGGATGGATCATGATAAGAGTTGTAAGAGGCCCTAATAAATTGACTTAAAAAAAAAAAAGAAACTGATTGTGGTAGTAATTGCACAA
>PVJH01014567.1:0-56450 GCA_004026705.1 Nesogale talazaci | reverse complement strand
TTGTGATATTAACAAAGCTGTAAATTCACATGATAGAATTTTATAAGACAAATTACTTCCTCACAAAATATCTCAAAAAATAATTCAGGAACAGTAATTGTACATGTAGACTTCCCTAGTTGGATACACAATAATAAGATGGAATAGATTAGTTGAAGAGATGAAGAAGCAGCTCAGTATCAGAAGCCAAAGTGAGGCCAGTAGTTATCTGTGGAACACAACATCAGTTGCTCCTGTATTCGTTTAGGTGGAAGTTAAGAAAATCAGTGCAAGTCTTCAGGGGCCAAATACAATCTTGAGTATATCCCTTCCATCTGAATTTTGAGGAAACCTCAAGAGCATATTTAAATCATTGAACACTGATGACATGATCGGATGTGGAATTATCCCAAGAACATCAAAAAATATGTAAAAAGATAAGAAAAATCAAAGTAGATATAAGAAGTTATTTTAAACACATTTTTGATGATACAGCAGCTAAAGCAAAAGGAAGGAAATACAAAGAAAAAGAGTTGAACAGAAAACTTAAAAGGCAACTTGAGAGACAATGCAGAGAATTGTAATGAAATGTACCAGAAAATCCAAAAGGAAGAATATGTTCAACAAATATCAGCTGAAAGAGCTGAAGGAAAAACTCATGCTTTGCTTTTCCATATTGAAAAGTTGTATGTGCAAAATTCTTAAGGGTTCAAGATGCATCAAAAGGAGGTGGAAGGAATACACAGTCACCATACTAGGAAAAAAAAAAACTGCACTGAAGTCATAATTGAAAAACTGCACTGAAGTCCTAAGTGAAAAACAAAGCTCCAGGAACTGACAGAATAACAATGGAAATGTATCAAGAAGCTGATGAAGCATTAGATTCACTCACTAACCTATTCCAAGAAACTTGTAAAACTACGATGTGATCATCAGACTGGAAGAGATCCATAATTATACCTTTCTCAAAGATAGGTGACTCAACAAATTATGGAAATTATAAAGCAATATAATTAATATCACATTCAAATCAAATTTTGTTGAAAATCACTCAACAATGATTACACAGTCCATTAACAGGAGTGCCAGAATTTCAAGCTGTATTTAGAAGAGCATTAGAATAGATGGACATCAGTGTTAAAGTCAGCTGGATCTTGGCTCAAAGTAGAAAATATCAAAAAATTGAGTACATTGTTCCACTGAATTCAGAAGCTTTATAGACTGTAAAACATAACAAACACTGGACAGCATTCAAACAATGTGAGTATTACCAATTGAAAATAAGAGACCAAATAGAACAACTGCACCCAGGGGGTGACAAAGAGAAAATAGCCCCCAAGTTGCATTGACTCAATGGTGGAAAGAAGGCAAAAATGAACCTCACACACACAACACAAGTGGATACAATAGGTAGGTAGGAAAACATACACCACAAAAGGTGCAAGACGACATCACAAAGTCAAGAGATGGCTGTAATGACATTGAATATCAGTGAGCTGAAATCAGGCATTATAAAGCAGAGACTGAGGGAGCCCCGGTGGCATAAGTGATTGAGTGCGGGGCTGCGGCCTGCAGGCTTGGCAGTTCAAATCTAGCAGCGACTCTCAGGAGCAGCGCTGGGTAGCTTCCATCACCACCACCAGAGGCCAGTGATACCAAAAAACAACAACAAAAACAGGGCAGAGGCTAACAGACAGGCTCTGAAAACATAACCCATCAATCTGCTCCCTACAGGTTACACAGTTTAAGCTTGTAAACAAAAGGAGGTTGCAAAATAACAGCTGGAGAAAAATACATCAAGCTAATGGCAATGTAAAAAAAAAAAAAAAAAAAAAAAAAAAAAAAAAAAAAAAAAAAAAAAAAAAAAAAAAAAAAAAAAAAAAAAAAAAAAAAAAAAAAAAAAAAAAAAAAAAAAAAAAAAAAAAAAAACGGGTAGAAATCTTAATCTCTGAAAAATTCATCTCAAGGTAGAGGTCATAACAAGAAACAAAAAGTGGCACTATATGATGCTCAACAGAACAGTAGGCTAAGAACAAGTGAGCATAATAAATATATACATGCCAACAAGAGACCTGCAAAATTCATAAATCAAACCCTACTTCAAAAGATGAAAAAAGAAACCACAGGCTCAACAATTAAAAGAAGGGACTTTAATACATAATACTCTATAAAAGACAGATCACTGGAAAAGAAACTCAAAAAGGAGGTTACAGATCTAAATGGCACAATTGGATGGCATAACCTGGTAGATATTTTCAGAGCATTCCATAAAAATCCAAAGAAGTTTGCATTCTTTTCAAGCCCACCTACTACATACTCAGAGATGACAACATGCTGCATCATATACTGAAGTTGAGTAAATTCAAGCACATGGAGATTTTACAGATTTCTCTGTACTATAGGGCTGGAAATCAACAGAAGGTGGAGAAAACAAGGACAAACAATTGGAGGATGAATATGACTCTACTGCAAAAAGAGTGGGTATTGGCCCAGATCAGAGATAAAATAAAGAAGCTTCTAGAAACCAATGAGAATGAAAATATGATGTACCCAAACCTTTGGGGTTCAGCGAAACATTTGTCTGACTAAGGCTGAGAACAATAAATACACACACACAAAAAGAAGAGAGACTTGTGGTTGATAAGCTAGCACAAAACTTCCATCAACTAGAGCAGAGTCAATAGAACAAGCCTACTAATAGCAAAAGGATAGAAACAATAAAAATCAGAGCTGAGATGCTGAAGAAGTAAAACAACAATACTATGGAAGTAGGCAGCTAAAAATCTGTTCTTTAAAAAGATTAGGAGAATTAATAGACTGCAGGCAAACCTAGCCAAAGAAAGGAAGGCACAAATGTCATTTGCAAGGATGAGGAAAGAAATAGGGAATATTATAATGGACCCTAATGAAATCAAAAGGATAATAACACAGTTCTATGAAGGCCTGTACTCCACAACTTGGAAGACATGGACAAATACAAGGAAACAATCATCTCTCCATAGACTATCCCAGATGGTTGTCAAGAACCTCAACAGATCAATAGCAATTGAAGAAATAGACAAGGTTACTAACGAATGACCAACAAAGTATCCCCTGGGCCAGATGGTTTCACAGAATTCTACCAACCATTCAGGTAAGTACTGACAATAATCCTAGACAAACTCTTTCGGATAATAGGAAAAGGCAGAAAACTCCAAAACACTTTCTATGAAGCTAGTAAGGATCCCACAAGAATTGAGAACTACGGACTAATCTCCCAAATGAACATTGATGCAAAATCCTTACAAAATACTGACCATTATATTACAAAAGAACATAAAAACAAATAATTTTCCATAACCAAGTGGAATTCATACAGGGATGCAGGAATGATTCAACATATAAAACATCATTACTATTATCCATCACATTGCCAGGAAAAATAAGAACCACATAATGACATGGATAGATGCAAAAAAATATTATTTGACAACATCCAACACCTATTTCTCTTTAAGACACTCAAGAAGACAGGAATATAAGGAAAATTCCTCAATATTATACAAGCTATATATGAAGAACCAACATACAATGTGGTAGTCAATGGAGAAAAGACGAAAAAATTCCACTGAAAACTGGAACCAGACAAGAATAACCAATGTTCCCACTCCTATTTAGTATCATACTGGACCCTACTTAACAACATAAGACTAAGAAAAGACATCCAAGGTATTCTTCTTGGGAAAGAAGAGGTGAAATTACCATTATTCATAGATATGATTCTATACATTGAAAATCCCCTAAAGTCCACAAGTTGAAAGGAAAAGAGGTATACAGCTGAGTGGCAGGATACAAGAACAACAAACAGAAGTCTATTGGTCTGCTATATGCATGAGACAAGATCGCAGAAGAGGCAATTTAAAAAATGGTATTCTTTACAATAGCCAAGCACAAAGTGAAATATCTAGAAATATACCTGACTAAAAAAAATGAAAGATCTGTATGAGGAAAATGATGGAGCACTATTACAGGAAACCAATGAATATCCCATGCTAATGGATTGGAAGACTCAATATAGTAAAGATGTGAGTTCTGCCCAAGGAACTATAGAGGTTTAATGCTATCCTTATATGAATACCAGCATCCTTCTTCATATATGTGGAAGCCCAGAATTAACAGAGAACTCCTTCAGAAGGATAAAATAGGAGCGCTTGGTCTACCTGACTTTAGCATGTATTATATAGTCACAGTAGTCAACACAATGTGGTGCTGGTTTAATGACATTTATTCAGACTAGCGGAAAAGAGCAGAAGACCCAGAAATAAAAGCGTCAGAATACGGGTGGTGGTTTTTGATAAAGGCCCAAAAAATATCAAATGGGAAGCACATTCCCTTTTCAATAAATGAAGCAAGATCCTTACTTCACTTCATGGACAAGAATAAACTTAAGACACCTCAAAGACCTTGAGGTAAAACTCCAAAGAATTAATGACTAAGGAAATTGTGACACATCTGAGAACCTTGGTACAAGGAATACATAGACTATCAGAAACAAGGAAGGATTCAAATACAGAGGATTTACAAATTGACAACTGAAATACACTAAAGATGAATCACCTGTATACATCAGAAGAAATTCACCAAGAGAATAATAAGAGAGCCTACAGACTGGGAAACATCTTTAGCAATGACACATTGTACAAAGGCCTTATTCCATAATCTATAATACTTTGCAAACTTACAATAAAAGAAAAACTATCTACTGAGAAGATGGGCAAAGGATCTGAACAGAAGTTTCACAGGGACAGAAATCCAAATGACCAATAAACATATGAAAAAATGTTCCTGATAAGAGAAATGCAAATTAAAACAACAATGAGATGCCACCTAACACGCTCAAAGATAGGCCAGTTCAAAATATCAGAAAGCGATAAGTATTGGAGGGGCTGTGGTGAGACAGGAATGTTCATCCACTGCTGGTGGGGTTATAGGTATGTACAGTCACTATGGAAATCAATTTGTCAATTTCTAAGGCAGATGCAAATTGAGTCGCAATCAGACCCAGCAATTCCTTTTTGGGGCGTATACCCAGAAAAGGCAAGGAAAAAACCACATCCAATGTTCATTGTGGCACAATTCACAATTTCAAATAGTTGCAAGGGATTGGAAAAATCTAAATTTCCATCAACAAAAAAATGGATTAAAAGACTATGGCATATGCAGTCAATGGAGCACTATACATAGCTCAAAAGTAGTGATCAATGCATGACGCATATATCTGCATGGGAAGAATTGGAGAAAACTTTGCTAAGTGAAGTAATCCTAGCACATAAGTCCACTGAGATAAGCTTTAAAAGTATGGAAAAGGGACATATGGGAAAGCTACTATCTACAAATATTGCTGGGGTGAGGTCCAGGCAGTATGGCTGCGTCAGACTAAACCCAATGGGACATAAATTTGCCAACTAAAAATGAGGGGTTAAGAAATAAAATAGAAATGTGTAGTAGGGGAGCAGGGCACTAACAAACTAAAGAGGAGGGTATTATTCATATCCTCACAGGGAAATAGGGGCTAGATGTCAACCCATTGTTTTGCATATGAATGCAGCATACTGGCATGGATCAGGGAGCAAGTGGAGGGGTCTGAGGGCCTAACCCCAATCCCAACTACGTGGACAGCTGCCATTCCCCTTAAAAGACTTTATTTTAGAGGACAGCTCTAAAATTGCAGCTCAGGGAGAGGGACTTGTCTGGTCAGAGCACATGGGAGCAATTAAAGGGGGAGGAAAAGAGAATGGAGCGCATACTGGCCCACCACACGTGGAGGATGATATACCTGTTCAGAACAGACAATGCACAGAGTGAGTCATATGACTGACCCCACCATGAGACAAGATGTCTCTCACTGAACCACAGCCTTATGGGAGACAACACTGGAGACACAGTGTCAGAATTGGCCCAGTCTTACCCAACCACACCAAGGCAAAACACTAAGGGCATGCAGCCGAGTGGTGGGAGGAGCATAACAGGGAGGTTCCAAGGGACTGACAAGGATACATTTTGGGGTCAGGGAGTGGCACCACATCAGACTCAACTGTAGAACACTTCTAGACATCGACAAAGACGTTGAACTATTTATAGGTTTCCCTTTTTATTTTTTAATAATTTAATTCATTTAATTTTTTGTCTTTTTGTTGGCGTCATTGTTTTGTTCCTTTGTTTCTTTTTTTTGCAATGTCTTGTTTTTTGTGTGCATGTTATTATCACTGCAGTTAAGTTTAGATAAGATAGGGTGGATGAACAGTCTGGAGGAGAAAACAATGGGGGAGGTGGGGAGGTGGGGGAAAGGAAGTGTTGCTGACCAACCCAGAGACAAATGAACAATCAGGCATCCTCAATCAGTGGCAGGGAGGGTATGAAAGCCCTGATAAGTGTTGATCAAGGACAATGTATCCAAGAGAAATTACTGAAACCAAAATGAAACCTGGCCATGATAGTGGGACAAGAGAAAAGGAAATAGAGAAATGAAGTAGGAGGAAAAGGACATTTATAGACGCCTAAATACTGGCATGTACATATGTAAATATATCTGTATATGATGATGGTGAAATATATCTATATGTGTATATATATATACAGTTTTAGTATCAACATAGATGATGGACATTGGGCCTCCACTCAAGTAATTCTTCAATGCAAGTAAGCTGTATTATTAAATTGACATTCCATGATGCACACCTTCTTGAAATGATTGCTGAAGATAAATGGATGCTTAAGCAAATCTGATAAAGAAAACTGGTGTTGCCTGGCTATCAAAAAATAAAGCATCTGGGATCTTAAAAGCTTGAAGGGAAACAAGTGGCCATCTAACTCAGAAGCAACAAAACTCACATGGAAGAAGCAATACAGGAACTGGAAATGCAGGGAATCCAGGACAGCTGGTCCCTTCAAGGTGAGAGTGGCAAGCCCGGAGGGTGGAAGGAAGGTTGGGTAGGAAGGGGAAACTGATTTTAAGGAGATGCATATAACCTCCTCCCTGGGGAAGAGACAACAGGAAAGTGAGTGAAGGAAGACATCAGACAGCACAATATATGATAATTAATAATAATTCATAAATTATCAAGGATTCCTGAGGTAATGGGAAGTGGGGAGGGATAAGAAAAAATAGGAGCCAATACCAAGGCCTTAAGATGAAAGCAAATGCTTTGAGAATGTTGAAGGCAACAAATGTACAAATTGCTTGACATACAATGTATGGATAGTGATATGAGTTAGAGGAACCCCCCAAAATGATTTTTTAAAAGAAAAAGAAATAAGAAAAGGACATCTGGCATGTAGTACGTTTTAGATACATTAATATCACATTAAATATGATTTTGTTACTCTATGTTATTATTGAAAAACATGGCCCTGTTGTAAATGTTAACACTTTATGAACAATACAGAAGAAAATGACTTATGAAGCATCTAAAGAGATCCTAGTCTGGTTTTTCAGAGCAAGAGCAAATCAAAACCTGTTGATCAAAAAAAGGAAAAAGAGTGAGTTCCAGACATTTTGATGTACTTATAAGGCTTATATGTTGACAAAGATATAAATTGTCTAAGAAGCAGTCATTATAACAGAAGAGAATGATGCATGGTTTGAAGCCAGCTAAATTTGTATGAGGCTTGTATCCTCTCACAATATTTATTCAAGTTGTATTCTGAGAAAGTATTCTGAGAAACTGTATTATATGCAAAAAATGGGAACAGGACTGTTGGGATGCTAATTAAGAACCTTGATACTAAGAGGAAATAACCTTGCTTTCTGATAGTGGAGGAGGATTTGACATATTCTGGTTAAAAGCAAGGATTGCACCCTTCAATATGGATTCTAAAAGTGTAAAGAAAACAAGTACCCACCCAATGGCATCAATAGTTAGCATCATAAACAGAGAGAAGGTTGAAGTTGTAAAGCATTTGATCTTGCTTTGAAACACAACCAATACTTATGAAAATATCAGTCAAGGTGTGCCTGATATACTTTCTATTGCCTCTCATGTATGTGAAAGTTCAATAGGGAAGACAAAAGAATAATCCTTGTGTTTGAATTATGATGCTGGTGAAGAATATGGAAAGTACTATGGGTGGCCAGAAGAGCAAACAAATATATCTTGGACAAAGTGCAGTTTGAATGTTTCATTGAAAGGAAGATGGTGATATTTTATCTCATAATTCAGATATGCTATCATGGAAGAAGAATCCAATGAAAAGGATATGCTGCTTGGTTAACTAAAAGAGCAGTGAAGATAGGAAGGTCCTTTGGGAGATTCATTGCAAGGCACTCAAGTAAAGCAAACAGTGTGGGTCTGAAGCAGTACAAGGTCGTGTATTATTTATTTTGTTCAAAGTGTTTCTATGAGTCAGAACTGATTTATTCACACCTAACAACAAAAAAACAATTTGTCTGAAGAGCTACAAAATCATATTGAACTATGTGAAACAGAATTTGACCAATTTTCATAGACCTTTCACAAGGAAACTTTATGTATGACCTTTAACATTTATTTATATAATCCTTTAATCCTTAATACTAATCTTTATAGCTTCATCTTTGAGTAGATTGCAGAATATAATTAACAACCAGTAACTCAATGAAATCTTTAAACTAAAGACTTTAAACGATTGCCCTTCTTAAAACATTGATTGTTTTTGCATTAAATGCCACTAGGTGATAACATGAAACTTACAACTCCATATTTCAAAGCAGTAGTACTGAACTGTGAAACAGCTGACCTCCCAAAAAAGTGATCTCAGCGACTTGGTGTTATGCTCTAGGAATCTCACTTCCAAACACACACCAGTGTAGAATAACATTGTTTTTAATTAACAAAATGCCAGACCCATGTGTTGCTCACATTCTCATTGTAACTGCTGCTGACATCAACAGGAATATATTGTGCAGCAGATGGTCCTAATATGTGATCATTTTAATCTTGAATCATAATTTTATTTTTATTCTCAGGTAGTTTTATTGTAAATTTGCCGATTTCTTACAGTGATCACTGTTTGCTGGGATTTGAACTTCTTTTTTAGCAAAAACTCGCCATATATTTAGAAACTTAATTTATTTGGGAAAAGGACAGTTTTCTACGAGTGATGTAAGGCTTAAAGTTTAAGAATATCTGGAAACAAGATTTATAAAATTTTATTAATTTTAACCATAAAACAGTTTACCTGGTCTATTTTTAGTCATGCTTTATATGTGATAAATAGTAATCTGATTTCATAAAATTATCTCAACTTTATTATTCGTGACTGTACAACAATAATACAATGAAAAGCATCATGAATGATAGTTGCTAAATTTCCTTGGGCTAATCAAATCTAAGAATAAAATATGCATCCATATATATGCATAAATAATCCAATCCAAGAATAAATACACACATATATGTATATATATATATATGCACACTCACAGATGAGATTCAAAAGTTTATCAAGAAATCCATTATGAGCAGACTTGAAAAAGTATATATATATGTACATATTTATATATATACACACACATATATATATCATATCACTTCTCTCTCAGCTTGTTGTACTGTGATAACATGGATGTTACTATGAATCTGGAAGCTATATCACTACTTCTTCAAATATTAGTCTCTCTAGGGGAACAGTTTCCAGTTTCCAGATAAGTTGAAGGGATCCAGTGTCAGGCATTAAATAACTAAAATTATGTTATTATAAATGAGGGGGAGTACAGATTGGTGACCCAAAGTCCATCAATAGGTGAAGCAACATTTCTTTTACAGAGGGGTTGCAGGGAGGAGATGAGCCAGTTAAAGTACAGTGTAGTAACAATGAAATATGCATCTTTCCTCTAGTTCCCAAATGCTTCCTCCCACCCACTATTATGATCCTGGTTCTACCAGACAAGTCCAGCTAGAGCAGGGGATGTACACTTAGCAACATGGGGAATTTGGGATAGATATTCCCTCAGGACTAGTGATGGGAGTGTTGATACCAGGAGGGTGGAGGGATGGTGGAATAGAAAGGGGGAACCAATTTTAGGGATCTACATATAACCTCCTCTCTGGGGCAAAGCCAACAGGAAAGTGATTGAAGGGAAAAATTGGACAGTGTATGATATGAAAATACAATAGCAATTTGTAAATTATTAAAGAGTCATGGGAGAGGGGGGAAGGGAAATACGGGGAGCTGAAAGTGGAGGCCTAGGTGGAGGGAGGAAATTTTCAGTGATAATGGCAAAAAGGGTGCAAATGAGGCCTGAATACAATTGATGCATGTATGGATAGGGAGAGGAGATCTATGAGTACCCAATAAAATGATACATTAAAAAAGGGGTGGGGAGGAAGGCGGCTGAACCCGGTGGCATAAGCGGTTGATTGCAGGACTGAGGTCCGCAGGCTTGGTGGTTCAAATCCAGCGGCAGCTCTCAGGAGCAGAGCTGGGTAGCTCTCATGACCACCAGAGGGCAGTGATGAAAATAAAAAATTAAAAAGAGGGGAGGGGAAAGGAGGAACTTATACCAAGGGCTCAAATAGAAAATGTTTGGAAATGAATGTGGCAACATGTGTGCAAATGTGCTTCATACAGATGATGTTTTGAATGTTATAATAGCTGTAAGAGCCCCCAATATAATTATTAAAAAAGAATAGACTACAAAAATGAATATTCTATTAGCTACTAAGTGGTAAGCTGCTGAAATCCATATGAATAGCAGTGGAACATTGTTAGATACAGTGCTAAGAGAAGAGCCCCAGAGTGGAAGGAATTCAAAATATGACTGAGGAAGAGCTGCCTACTCACAGAAACTCAGTCATGAGGATTGGAGGAAAGTTTTGGGGACTTTTATTTGCTTATGACAAAAATCAAGATGAAAATAAACAGTTGTAAGCACCTACTGTGATGCAGAATACAGAACATAAGAAGCATAAGTGTTGGAAAACTGCAAGCCATAAAATGCACAAGTTAGCTCAAATGAACTATATGGCCACTTTGAATTAGAAAATCATAGAATTCACTGTAATTCAAGAGCAATAGCTTCATATTCATCATAAAAAATTTCAGAATCTTCCTTGAAATACAATGCTATCTGGGAAATGATGTCTAAATGTCTATAAGGTAATAAAACTAACATAACCATTATTGAGGAATTTCTTTTGAGTCTGTAATTGATCAAACATGATCAAGATGCATTGATAATTATTGGAAATTAGAATTTGAAAGTTGTGAAGAAAGAAATGGGAATAGCAGTTGGAAAATATGGCTTCAGTGATAGTATTGAAGCTGGAGACTGCATTATAGAATTTGACAAGAGCAATGACATCATCGCCAATTTTATTCAACAACAGGTTGTACACATTAACCTGGACAAATGGAAAATTCAAAAATCAAATTCCCAATGTCTGTGGGAAGAGACAATGGGGTCCCATGGAGGATCCCAACAATAACAACCAAAGTAGACAGAAACTAAAGACCTAGGGTACAGTCTCCCCAACTGAATGATACGGCCCTGAGGTGCTGGACAATCCAGTTCAGGAGAGTGCAAAAACAGATACCTACATTTTTTAAGCAAAGGAGGCAGTTGGTCAAGTCTGTTTGGGAGCCTGTTTTGTAGAACATTGAAGAAATGGAGTGGGGGAGGGACGTCTTACCTCACAACGGGCAAAATATCAAACTCCACACAATCCTGAAAACAGCAGAGGTCAGATATATTTCTACTTTCCAAGTTCCTTTATCCTATTCTTTTAGGTTCAGTAACTCATTGCAATGGCCACACAGAACTCAGTTAATACTCATGAGTATGGGAGTTTATTCAGGAAATTATGACAAGTTACAGGAAATCAGAACCCAAAACTATTTGAGATACTTTTCTTAAAAAAAAAAAAAATGCCTTACCTCTTCTCAGGCGGCCATTCTCCCTGTTTCTGGTCCCGAGACTCTCAAGCATGTAATCCTTTCCTTGTTCTGCAGTCCAGGCAGCGTGCTGCTCTCTCTCCTCATCTTGGTGAGGTTCCTTGTCTCTGCCCCCTGGCCTCCACAGGGCTCCTCTGCTTCGCCCGTGGCCCCCAGACCTTAGCCTCTGCTATCTTTGTCATCCCCAGCACTTCAGAGAGAGCTCTTGCATGTGCTCTGTTGTGGTGCTTCTTTCTTGATGGTCACAGGATTTTCTCCCCCTGTTTCAGTAATGGCTCGCTCTAAAAATCAGAAGAATAACCCACTCCTCTATGAGTGTTTCACATTTGCATGGTCCATGTAATCATTAGGAGGGAGTTATAAAGACATGCATTCTAAAACCCCAAACTCACTTCCATGATCCATGCCCACTCATAGGGACTCTTGAGGACAAGCTAGAACTGCCCCTGTAAGTTCCCAAGACTGAAATGATTTAGGTAGTTTTGAACTGCTGACGTTGCAGATCATAGCCCAACTTATAGCCACTATGCCACAATGGCCTTGATGTGGGT
Source organism: Nesogale talazaci (assembly GCA_004026705.1). Classification (NCBI taxonomy): domain Eukaryota; kingdom Metazoa; phylum Chordata; class Mammalia; order Afrosoricida; family Tenrecidae; genus Nesogale; species Nesogale talazaci. The sequence goes on along the minus strand of PVJH01014567.1, from coordinate 44,010 downwards.
AGAGTAGTTGCCCTTTGCCATGAATAGGAAATAAAGTTCAACTCATAAAAATAAAATTTTTATTTTACTACAACTAAAGTCAATTTTGAACTTTCCGTATATATAGGCCAAGTTTTTCAAAACACTTTTAATGCAGTTTTTGTGATAAAATTCTGTGTTTTGGTGGATATTCAAGTCAGTTTTTACTTGAGTATATATGGTAGTTAACTTTTAAAATCCATAATAAAAATAGCTATTACTCTTGTTTTATAGATATGGATATCTACATATATTTCAGTCACTTTATTCTTTTCAAACTAAGGAATTTGAGGTAAACAATAACATTTAATGGCAATGAAATTTGTTCATGGGCATTTTACAGAAAGGTTTGGAGTATGATAGATGTAATGATGACACTTTAAAAGAGCACCAAATGGTTATGAATTACAGAAGACACAAAGGTGACGTAGTTTCAGTACTTGATATTTTCCTAATGAATAGTAATACTCAAGAAATCTAGACTAAGACTTCATTGTAAAGCAAGGTTGCATTTGTTGTTCCAAAAATTGCTAATATTTTGATCATTTCATTTCGTAACCCGAATTTATTTATGAAAGAAACTGTTCCAGATCTTGGTAGTTTTTTTTTTAAACAAGTGCCTGCTTTATATTTTAAAGCCACATCTAGGAAAATTTCAACAAAAATGTCACAACTTTTGTTGTGTTTACTGTGGAAGTGTAAAGTATATAGATGTATATTTATATGCCACAAAATTACAGATCTCCTCCTACAACTAATCATACATGCGTATCCATTACACTCAAGGCTTCCATTCCTTAATCAAGCATTCTGTGATTATGCAAATTTGAAACATAATAAAGTTCATCCTATAATGGAGAACAAATCAGTGTTATTAAATAAGTCCTGAAAAATCAGTAAATGGAATCTTTTGTTCCTCAAAATCTTTGGCAGCTTCTATAATTAGTGAATTAGTTAGACAGAGGAAGTGGTATATTTTTATATACTGTTTTGGTTTTGATTTTTTATTGTTTTCCTTTCTCATTGGCAATAAACATTTCCAACATTCCTGGTCTCATCCATCAGTCAAAAATTTATGAAGCGGATAAAATGGAATTTCAGTCTACATATTCACTTCTCTAGCTTATTGCCAAGTAGTAGTGTAGAATTTCTTTTAAGGATTGACATTTCTACCAATAAGTTGCTTCCTTTAGATGTTCTTCACACCCTTACTAATTCCAAGAGTCAAAGTAATTTTATATCACTCCATTTTCTCATGCATGTTTCATCATTTCAAAAAATTGTTAGTTGGTCATTTCTAACTAAATCTATTTCATTTGGAAAGGATTTTCATTTTATTTAACAAGTTAGAAAGAAATTTATGATTAGGGGAAAATTAGAAGAAAATATAAATATATTATTCAGGTATTTTGTCAATAAGTAGTTAATAAATAGTTTTTAAATAAATCATTATTAAAGTCAGCAAGTATTTTTTATATTTTACAATGGAAATAGGATAAGTAATTGTAGACAATGTCAGTGTCCTAATTAAATAATGATTGCAGTGGTACATCAACAAAGACGGAATAGAAGGAAATGTTGACCAAAGAATATCATTGCTGATATCAAATGGATTTAAGCCAATAGCAGAACATACCAGAAAGATATTGATCTGTTTTACAAGCTGTGCAAAGGCATTCCAATTGGTGAATCATCAAACATTTTTGGTGGATATTTGAATATCATCAGTAATGGGAATTCCAAAACAGTTAATTGGGCTAATGTGGAGACTGTGCATAGACCGGTAGACCAGGGGTCCATTGTCTTATTTACAATCAGAAGAGGCATGTGCCAGGATTCTAGTCTTAAGTCATATTTATTCAGTCCATATGATGAGAAATAAGCTGCACAGTCTGAAGAAAACTAGAGCTGACACAATCTTGCTGAAAGTGAGAAGGATTTGAAGCACTTACTGTAAAAGATCAAAGACTTTAGTATGCATTATATCTCAACAGAAAGAAAACAAATATCCTCATCTCTTGACTAATGATCCATACCATGTTAAATAGAGAAAACATTGGTTCTGTCAAAATTGAATTTGTTTTGGATACACAATCTACACCCACAAAAACTGTAAAAGAAATAAACAAAACAAAACAGATTGCTTTGAGAAAATCTTTTGCAGAAGACCTATTAACAAAGTTAAAAGTGAAGATGTCACCTGGGTCATAAGGTACACCTGACCAAAGTCATGGTAGTTTCAATGAAATATCTACTTTTACCAGAAATTTTCAAAATCTAAATTTTTAATTCAGATTTATTATGCTATTGTCCATGGGGTAATCAATGCAATCATGAGACAAAATAAGATTCTCCTGGATTTTAGAGGATTATTGGAAATGCTTTAGTTCAAAGAAATTGTTCGTGTGAAGGAGAAAGAAATATTGATTAGAGATGAACTTGAAAGTTACCATGCAAGTATATATAAGTACTAACCACTGTGAATCTTCTTCTGCTGCATTCTTTCTAATTTATTGCAACATGATCATTTTTATGATACTTCTATCTCATTAGTCCTATGTCTTTTACATCATAAATTTCTTCTCTTCAATGGGGAGACGGGGGACATCACTGCCCTCTGATGGTCGTGGAAGCTGCTCAGCTATGCTACTGAGAGCTGCTGCTGGCTTTCCGGCGCCCAGCCCATGGGCCGCAGTCCCGCACTCAACCACTTTATGCCACTGGGGCTCAGTCCTGGTCTCACTTCATTTTCAATTGTCTCATTACAACAGCAATGCTTTATTAAATTGCATCAATGTTTTATTAAAATTGAGATGCTTTTCTTTCACTAGATGATTCTTTTCCTTTTAACAAGTCGTGTCTCTCTCTGTGTGTGTGTGTGTGTGTGTAAGGTTAGTCTGCCAACCAATCAACTGTTTGATGGGAGAAAGATGAAGTTTTCTGCGCAGGTAAAGATTTCCAGCCTCATTAATCCCCAGAGGCAGTTCTACTCATTCCTGCATAGTCGTTAACTATGAGATAATATTGACTTGATGGCCATCAGGTTGTTTTGGGGGGCTTAAAAGTAAATCACCTAATATGATGAATAGGTGTATGCTGTTCTGGGTAGACTACTGAAACAAATCCATAGAAACTCATATGTGTAGAAAAGAGAATTTTATATAACGGTTAATTGTACTTTAAGAAAGCATACCAGTCCTGTGCAGTCCAAGCCCGTAATTCTAATATAGTCCATATGTCTGATACCAATCTATAAAGGTCTCTTCAGAGTCCTGAAATGCATGTGATGACACCAAATGCAGGATGATCACAGGCCAGAAAATCCTCGGATCCACTGGCTACATTAGTGTCTCCAGGCTGGCAGGGCTGTCTACGTGGCTTCTTCAGCTCCAGAGGTCTGGTTGTATCAGGGTAGGTCCATGTGGCTTCTCTAGTTCCCAGGGTGTAGGCCACATGCCTTGTCAGTAGAGTGTCTCTCAGGGAGTGAGGAGAAAAATATAGTCTCTCCCACCTCCAAGGAGGAAAATCTAAGAATTCCCAGAATTTCCAGGAGAAGACTATGCCACCCAAGTGGCCTCATCGGCTATACCCAATTGATGGCTAGTCTCCACCCCTACACTCTTAATTCTCTCAAGTCCCAAATTTACAATAGATTATTTAACTACCGCAAGATGTTTGGCTTATAGCAAATTATTTGATTGGAAGTCAGAGAGCTTGTATTTTTCAAGAGCTGAACACTTCAGATAGCTATAACTCACTTCTAGTTAGTCAAGTTCCAACTCATAACAATTCTATCGAATCAAGTAAGCTTCTCATTAGTGTTGCCAAGACAATGAATCTTTATTGGAGCTGAAAGCCTCCTTTTTCTCCTAAGGAGTGGGTGGCAAGTTTGAACTTCTGACCTAGAGTCATATTCATAACTCACTATTTCACCAGAGCACCTGGCATATAATTCTGCTGAATTGCCCAAACACTCGGCATACTAACAGTGGCATGTGAAATGGAGGATCAGCTGAGACTCAAATCTACCGTTGTTCTATTGCTTCTGACTCACAGTAATCCCAGAGAGGGTTTCTGAAATTGTAGACTTTAACAGGTAGCCTCATCTTCTCCCACCGGCAGATGGTGAAGCTGAACTTGCAGTGAGCAGTTCAACATCCACAGCTCAGCACCATCAGGGTTGCAGAAATGTCCCAAGGACAAGATAAACTCTATAAATAATTAAGAGATATTCAAAGTTGAGAGGGAGCTTTTTCTCTGTTTCTTATTTGGAGATAAGGGAGATGATGATCTATCTACCTTCAAAATGAAGCATTCATAGTTTAAATCTTGCATTTGTTCAAATTTACTAAAAATGTTTTAAGACTTAAAATAGAAATGAGTCCCAGTTTAATTAGTGAACATCATTATAAAATGTGTTAGTCTGGTAGACTAAAAAAATAAATTCATGAACATGCATGTGGATATAAGGGAAAAGTTTGTATACAAGAGGAATGGAACATTGAGAAAGCATCCCAACCTTATCCAGTCCAAGGTTCTAAGTCCAATCTTAGCCTATATGTCTGATACCAGTCTATAAAGTCTCCTTTCGACTCATAAGGCACATGCAGTAAAAGCATCCCAGCGCTGGCAGAGGTCTCCCCAGGCTCTTCATTTCCAGGGCTCAGGGTTCATCTACAGTATCCATTGGTGATAGAAGCATCTCAGTGCTGGCAAGGGTCTGTCTGGGCTTTTTTGGCTTCAGAAGTCTGGTTCCATCAGGGTAAAGCCATGCGGCTTCTCCTCCAGCTCCTTCAGTTCCTTGGATGCTGCCATCTTGTCTTGTCAGTTGAATGTCTCCCAACAACTGGGGAGATGATCTCTCATCTCCATGAGGGAAATATCAGATGCTTCCCAGAATACTCAGAGAAAGCCATACCCACACAGATGTCTCATTAGCTATTCCTCCACCCCTACATTCCCAATCATGAAATTGACATACGAGTACATGACTGCCACATAAAATAGCAAAAATTAATATTTTTACATAGATATGCTTGGAACATGTACTATATTCTGTGGAAAAAAACAATGTCCCTTTTCTCATGTAATTTAGTTCTGGAAGGTTTATGAGTTTTCAGATGTCAGAAGGATTAGGTGCTCTGTAGTTAAATTGAATTATGTAAAAGGGTATATTATATTTTGCATATCTGAATACAAAAAAATAACAAAAAACCCTTATTGCCATTGAATCAATACTTGTTCATTTCTCCCACCCATGGGAGTATGAGATTGTAAATGTTTACTGAAGCAGAAACTGTTTACTGGAGTCTTTCTCCCATGGAGCAACTGGTGGTTTCAAACTGTCAACCATGCAAATTGTAGCCCAATGTATAACCAGTACACCATCATCATGACATATCTCAAGAGTGAGTGCCAGTTTTAAAAAGTGAGAACCAATTAAAATTTTCTCCTGAGTATTGGTAATAGAATTATTTAAGTTGAGTTATCTTTTAAAATCATTTCTATATGGGCTCTTACAACTCATCACAGTCCATACATATATCCACTGTGTCAAGCACGTTTGTGTATATTTTATCACCATCATTTCCAAAACATTTTCTTTCTATTCGAGCCCTTGGTATCAGGGGAAGTTGTCCTCTTCAAAGGAGCATGCAGTTTTATAAAGGACACACATGGAGGAAGGGGACACTTGCCTCACAAGCCAGATCAGCCAAAATAACCCTGACGATCAATGAGGTGACAATGTCACACCCAGAAGGCCCTCACATCCCTGTAGAATTCTTATATTATGCTTGATATATACCATAAAACTGCACAAATTGTAATAAACTCATATTAGTTTCCTAATTAGAGTCACCATCCTTCACATTTGACCTTATTTACTTTATTACTTCTTCCTCCCATGGTTAACTAATATTTCATTTGCCTATATAGAAATGATGGCCAGAATTTAATTTAGTGGCTATTTAGGGTCAAGTTTATAGGACTCATTTGTTCAGTTTCTTTATTTGTTTTTGTTTCTTCCAAACCTTGTGCTTAGCAGTCCAATGCATTTTTAATGGTATCAACAGGGGAAACTAATGGAACACTAGAGGAGGTGGGGAGTAATGAAGTACAGCAAAATTGAGTAACATGGACAAATCCCACACATACATTTACAAGTGAAAAGTCATACATTAAAGAAAGTCAACTGCTGGATTCAATTTCTATAAAATTGAAAATGAGCACGACTAATTCCCTATATTTGAAGTCACGTTAGTGGTAACCTCTGGGCAAGAGCAGGGGTTTCTGATTAGCAAAGATTGCTGGAAGAAAGCTGGCGTACTGGTAATGCATGATTTCTTATCCTGGATGTGACTACACAGATGGTTTGCATGTGAGATGATTTATTGTTTTTCACACTTTTGTTTTGTGTGCAAAACAAAACATTTTTTATACTTGAAAAAAACCACAAAGGGGTATTCACAGAGGTATTGCTATGGTCTTCGGGGAAAAAACAAAATCAGCACATTACCCTCTATAATGTGCCTGACTTTTCACCCACACCAAACTCATTTCCATTGAGTCAATTCTGACTTGCTCTAGCATAAATATGGAAAAAATTAAATGTTTGACTAAAGTTTCTGCAAGTATATTAAATATATGAAGCAGTTATGAGAAAGAATTGCCTTTTCATGTATTTTTTTAGATAGAAATAAATAGCGTGTGTTTGAATTTGCTGGTCATGATAAAATAACAATCTACTTTATGGCTTGAGAAAGAGATCTCAATAGATAAAAGAACGGTGAAAATAGATGAGTGAATTTGTAAAACTTGAATAGAAATATTCCTGGAAAATTGTATAGGTATATTTATTACTAATTGGAAAATAAAATAAAATAAAAATGCAATTAGTTTAAAGGAAATGAATTAAAGAGATTATTTCCAGATCTTCTCATTTTAAATTTTTAGATTATCTAATTCAAAAAGAAATCAAGTAGTAGAAAGAAAATAAAACTGAAAAGTAATGATTTGTTGTGTAGAAATGATGTGATGTGATTCTGAAATGAATGACAGTGATGAGCTAGTTTCTCTAATTAAAAAAGAGAGTTAAGAATGGTTTCAAAAGCAAGGGATAGGACACAGAACATTTTAAGGAGATGGAAAATTGAGAGAGGAAGAATGCAGGGGAAATCGACAAGACAGGTGATTTTGTTTGGAGAGCACCGGACAAAGTCACTCAAATCTTAAAAGGTTCTGTGGGAACTTAAAGAGAATGGCTGAAGGAAATCAGCATTGTGTATCATATGTGTAAAATAAAGTAGTTATCAAATATGTGGAAATGATAAACTAATAAGACAGTTTGATAAAAGATGTAGGAGTAAAATTGCAAATCACATGTTAAGGGTCTCAATACATATAAGTGTGTCACCTAAGATTAAAATACCAATGATAGTTTCAGATATTACTAGTAAATTATATAGCATTCATCGATCTTTCTCCTTTTTGTAAAAGAGAACAGAAATTTCATAATCTTGAGTGAACATAATTATGAATATGTTGTCCACAGAGATGAGTTATATAAGAGAAAGAGGAGACTCTCCTGCAGAAAGCTGTATGAAAGATTATTTTTGGGAAAAGCCAATAGTCTGTTAGCGCAAAGAAGGTGTGTGCCACAAGCTTTATCTCTGGTGGTGTGGTTAGGGGCCACGCAGTTGACTTTGCTTCCTGGGGATCCTAAGGATAACAGAACAAACCACTGCCACATCGCGTGCCATCCACACAGCGGTTCCTACATTTGATCCCACTGTCGCAGTCACTGTGTGAATCTATCTTGCCGGAATCCTTCCACATTTTGTGCTGCCCTGCCACTCTGTCAAGCAAAGTTTCAGTGGAAACTGGACTCTCCTGAGACCAAGTCTGTCCATTTTTGCCTCTAAGATAGATATGTTCTGGTTCTACAATGTTCTTTTTTATTTTTAATTTTAATATTTTTAACAACACCATAGCTCAAATGCACTGATTTTTCTAAATCTTCCTTATTCAATGGCCAACCTTCACTTGCAAATGACGTAACTGAGTCTGGCTTGGGTCAGTCCTCAAAATAACATCCTGACTTGTCAACACCTTAAAAATGTCTGGTGTAGCACATTGTCCTAACACAAATGTTCTAATATTGTCACCTCAAAACTGTTTCTATCCTGTCAGTCTAAAATTGAAACCACTCACAGAGGTAACGATTTGGTCAATTAAGCAATTGGATTATGAAAACAACAATATAGCTGAGCGATAATGTACCCCTGAACAATAAAACATCTGCAACCAAACATCAACATTTACCTAAAAGCTAAGATGAGGAGAGAGAGAGAGAGAGAGAGAGAGAGAGAGAGAGAGAGAGAGAGAGAGAGAGAATTGGGAAAAGAAGAGATAATAGAAATTAAAAGAATGTTGACCCACCATGAAAATTAAAACCTGTGTCATAGTAAAGTTTGTACCCAAATTTTATAAAGGAACCCAATTAGCTGCATAAGGTTTTACTCAAAGGCAGCACAATATTGAAACAAATAATCCAATTTACAAAAGTGGATGAGATTCTCAGAGATAGGCCAACTTTGTTTTCAACTTCTAATGCCCTGGAAATCTCTTGGGAAGAATTGTCATGGGCATCCCAGTGGAAAAATTATATAGTTGCATATATATGTGACTAGTTTGCTTGCTTGCATGCTTTGTTCATTTCACACTCTCAACATTCATGTACAGGAATAACATCCTTCTGTGTTATTTTACGACCAGATTTTCGCGGGAAGGAACATACACAATAGAGATGGGTAAAAGCAGGGGCGAAACCTTTTCTCCTATGCTTTCTAAACAGGAATATGAAAATTTACGGGCAGGATAGCAGATAGTAATGGGAAATTTTAAATAGGAACTGCTGAAGAAGCAATGGCAATCTGATTCTCAAATCCCTGCTTTCTTTTATGTCTATGCTCTTCCCACAGGTCCTATTAAAAACCCGTTGCTATCACAGGAGACAATTAGACTCCCTTCCCTCACCCACTCAAATACTTGTTTTAACATAAGGCAATTTAGATACAGTTACTTGTCTCTTTAAATATCTCTCTAAGACCATTTACTGTTTTTATGGCCAGTTTTAATGTGCTGCCCTGTTTTGGTACTTGGCCACCAGACACTATTTTAATACAGGCTTATCTCTAGCAAGGAAGCAACCTGATTCATTATTATTAAGTTATCTTTTTTGGCAGTATATTCTGCCTGGCTCAGAGATTATATAGAAGAAGAAGAATGTCCTTTCACAATCATGGTTGCCTCCTTGACGTTTCTCTGATAAACTTGTTTTGTATTATCTCCTGTTTGCTTTGTAGAGCCTTTCTTCCAAGATTTCAATACAGCGAGGTGACATGGATTTTGTTGTTGTTTTTAAGTAGGTTGGCATGTGTTAAATTGCCTCTGATAGAAGAATAACTCAATCAAAACTGACATCTTCTGTCTAGTGTTTCACAAAAAGCCCACTAGGTTGTGATATGTTTTAATGTTTAGGCTTCAATTCTGCAATGAACATTAAATCAACTTCTCTGGCTCACGTACCAATACAGAGAATTAGCATAGAGCTTGAAAACTGGAAAATAAGGTGTGACCCTGCTGAAAATAATTCTGACTTCCAAGCTTTGATGGAGGATATATTAATTCATTAAATTATTCAAGCATGTTGCATACAAATGCTGAAAGGGATTCAAAGGTTTGTTGTCTCCTATTAATCACCTTATTATTCATATCATTCTTTCACTCCAGGCATTGGAATAAGTTTGATTAATATCTTACTTCCATTGTTCTTGTGAGCAATGCTCATTGGCTCTGCTCTGGAGAACTCTGTTTCCTTTCAAATAAATCTGAACAGAACAATAGATAATTATGAAATCTTACTGCTGTTTACTGTGATTTTACAGTGTCTGATAATAACGATAGCTATTACACCTGTTCAGCCAGTGGCTAGGACGACTGATGTTGGTATGTGGTGTCTTTTCTTAACCTGAAATGAGAGGACGAGTGCGAGAGATGACTTGCCATAAGTTAAACCGTAGCAACCTTAATATGATCACTGGCTACTTTCTCCTTATCTTATTTTAAGGTTTTGATATGAGGATCCTATTGATTTTGTCTGAATGCTAGATCAAGGGGAACGTTTTCACTTTTCAGCTCTGCTAAGCATAAAGAGACAGAAGGGGAGGTGAAGCTTAGTATTGCTGATATTGCTTGCTCTAATCTTGAAGGTAAACCCTTTAGGCAATTCTCAAAGAGTTATGCCAGGTAATCTGCTTTGCTTTTAGAATAAAAATTATTTTGGAGCATGTTTTATATTGATTTAAGAAGAACTCAAATAGTACAGTTTAACCAGTAAAAGCTTTCAACAAAAAACAGCTTTTTAAAAGACTCATTTCATTGGGGGCTTTTACAGCTCTTATCAAATTCCATACATCCACCTATTGTGTCAAGCACATTTTTACATATTTGATATGTTGCCATCATCATTTTCAAAACATTTTCTTTTGACTTGACCCCTTGTTATCAGCTCATTTTCCCCCATCCTCCCTCACTTGGGGACCCTTGATACTTTACAGCTTATTATTATTATGTCTTACACTGGCTGTTGTCTCCCTTCACTCACTTTTCAGTTGTTCTTCCTTGGTGTGGATAGATGGAGGAGCTTTAATATGTGATCACTGTGATTGTTTCACCCTTTCTTCCCCCAGCTTCCCTCTACCATCTTGGTCTCCTACACTCATTGTTGGTCCTAAGAGGATTATGTACCCTGGGTTCCCTGTGTTTATAGGTATTCTCTGTACCAATGTAGGTGCTGGATTTGCAAGATAGAACTGGGGCTATGATAGTGGGGGGTAGGGTGGAGGAAGCACTAAAGAACTAGAGGAAAGATGTATGTTTCATCAGTGCTAGATTGCACCCTGACTGGCTTGTCACTTCCTTGTGACCTTTCTGTAAGGGCATGTCCAATTGTCTGCAGATGTGTTTGGGCCTCCACTCCACCCTCCCCCTCAGTCTCATCAATGTGATTTTTTTTGTTCTGGGTCTTTGATGCATGATACCTGTTCTCATCGACACCTCATGCTGACACAGACTGGTGTGCTTTTTATTGAAAGTGTTTATTGGTTAAACTGTACTAAAGAAGAAAAAGCATAATTACAATAAAAGACAATATACCAAATACGCCTAAACTAAATCAGTAGCAGTGTGATCCAAGAAACATGATTTATCCACTCTTGGTCCCTGAGCATATTTCTTTCTTTCTGTATTACATGGAGTCAGAATCCATTTACAAAATTATCTAAGCACTGGGTTCTTGCTTCCTTACTCACTGCCTTGTTCCACATTCTCTGTACTAAGTAACTTGTCAGCAGATGGCCCATAGAACAGGATGATTTTGTTCGTTGGTCACAGAATCACCATGCTTCAGGTCAGGGCTGATGCAACTTTTGCCTGCAATGCATATTTCATCATCTCTCATATAAGTCTTATTGCATGCGCATTGTCCTTGCATCATTTGACCGCTGTGCTGTTCTAGTTTGCTTGTTCAACTTCAGTCTTCTAAAGTTAATAAACCACCAAACATTTGGACTGAAAATTAATCCTCCAAAGGCAATGACATCTCGCTTATTTTGCCATCACTGTTCTATGGATCTTAGTTGTACAAAATTTGCTATGAAGAACTCCATCTCTTTGGAACTTCTCTGAACATGCTTAGCTATCAATTAGAGAGGAGATAGGGATTAATAAAAAGAAAATGGCACTGGAAAAGAGAGCAATACGAAATGGGAAGCCCACGGGTTTTAGTAAAAAAGGCTTAAATCTTCACCTTGCATATACTTTTAACATTATCCACCATTGCTATTGCTTTGATTCTGACTCATGGTGACTGTATATAATGCGTCTGATACTACTGAATTTTTAGAATCAGAGCGGATAGACCCAACTTACTTCTGTGGAGTAGCCCGTGGCTTTGAGCTCATCTTGAGGTTCATAGTCCAACACTCATACAACCCTGCCATCAGGGATTATACATGTTAGCTAATACATTTTTTGCCTGCATCTGTTAGAATAGAAAATACTCTACATTCTTTAGAGATTTGTTTCAAGATTATTGTGATTTTCTCTGACATTCCTAAATGTGATACACTAAAAAGGAAATTCATTGCTTTGAGTTAGTTCAGTAGTACTTGGAGACCACATGTGTCAGAAAGTAGAACTACTTCAATAGGTTTCCAGGATATAATTTTTATGGGAACACATTGCCAGCAGTATCTTCTCCAGCAATTCTCCAGCATTGCTGGAACGTTCAAGTTTCCCACTTCAGGTGCAAATTGAAAACAATTTATGCAAATCAGATAACCTGACACAAAAATAAGACCCCAAAACCCAGTACTCCCTGACAGAAACCACACATTGGGTTTTAGAGACTCTATATCTCCTTATGGGATAGAACAACTGTTCTTTCTCTCTCAGGGTCACTAGTGGATTTCAACCCCAGGTCTTGTAGTTAGCAATCAAAAGAACATCAGATAGCACCACTAAGGTGCTCAATAACACAAATCATTTTTCTTTCAATTTTCATTTTGTGAACTTGAGTTCACCAAGACAATATAGACTATTTTACTCCTCATCAACTATAAGGTGAAAAGAACTCTATAAACATATGCTATGTGAACCAAGGGGTTGATCAGTGATCTATTAGACTTCTTTAAAGAAATTTGGGTCTTCATTTATGACATCTTAGATTTTAATTAAAATTCCTAATAGAGATAGCTCTTTTGTTTCATCAAATTTTAAAGAAGTAAACTAGAAGAGGACATGAAGTTTCCAGTTAGATAAAAAGATAACAGCAAAGATTACAGCTGACAGATTGAGAATAGTTCTGTAACATTTCAGGCCATGGGGATCCCATTCAGTATCATCATGTTCCAGAAGAGATTTGAGTAGAATGGAAAGGTAAAGTTATAGTAAGCACATTCTGCTCTAAAGGCATAGATGTGTGTAATATGTTTTAGAAATACTTCTATCTGAATGATTAGTTTTAGTGCTTGAAAAAGTTGAGCTTCAGTTATCTGTAAAATTAACATATGTGTACAGCTCATTCCCCATCAATGTCAGCTTAATAAACTGTTCTTAATAGACTGTTCCATTTTTGTTATCAATCATTATTCTGTCACCCCTTGACATTTTTCTCATAACAAAATATGTTGTAGCAATCAATAGCTCTTTTAGGAAATATTCCTTTAAGGGAAGCAATTGTGAGATCTATTTAAAAGGTAGCAAAGTTCATCCCAGACCTGTGTCAGTTGATCATTCAAACTTTTCTGTTTCACAATGATGTCAATGAAATTCCCAGTCACAGCCTGGCATCAGTGCCATTGTATATGTTTGTAATCTGAGGCAGACATCTGTGAGTGTGCTACACAGGCCCCAGGGCAGGAAGGCTGGCAGTTTTCCACCTGAATGACTGTTTAAGTAAAAGCAGCACAGAGGAGAAAGACAGGGTAGTCTGTTTTCTTTGTAATTGGTGTTGGCTAGAATGCATGCAATTTACAAACTGCCTCAAAGGCTGTTCATCTTCAAGAAGACATACATTCTCATAATGTTACACTTATCAAAGAGCTGTATTATACACTCACGTTTTAACACTATGTTCAGTCTAAACTTTTCCTTATTGCATACCACAGCTCTCTCCTGTGAAAAAAAGACCACCACATTACTCATGTCTCCTCCAGCCCTAAAGTGTGTAGCAATGTCTTTGCTTTCTTGCTTTTCTATTTTTTTTAAATTAGCCTTTTTACTATATAGATGTATTTATGTAGGGGTCTATGAGTGTTGATTCTGAAAATATAAGACGCTATAATAATGATATTGTATAAGTTATATTGTTTTATACTCCCTGTGTAAATAGAATTTAGAATGTTTAATAAACTGAAAAGTAATTAGTATTGCTACAAACAGATACCTAACAGGTGTCTTGTACAAGGGATTTCAACATGTTATTGTGAACACAAATGCAGGCCATTTGTCAAGTGCAAGGGTAAGTTGGTGGCAAAATGTAGAGAGTAATGTTTCATAATTAAATGTCCAGAAGACTAAGAGGGTCTGCGTCTTACCAAGGTCTCGTCAGCCTATTTATTGCAATCACTTTTTATGGGCCAAGGAATTGAACTATATTGTTCTCAGAAGATAACTATTGTGGACCTCAGTTTACAATTAAAGTGAATCTGAATGCCAGTTTTAAGGACAATGCATAGAAATTTGTTTTCCTGGTACTTACAGACTCAAGGATTCTCAGTTCCTATGACATGCTGCATATGGATAACCTGTCCAACCAAAGTTACAGGCAAACTCTCAGTTTTATGTGAGTCATTACTGGAATCACCGAAGTCTCTTTTTGATTGCCCTATCTCTATGGATTTCTTTAGTGTCATTAAATTTCAAGTTTAAACTTGAGATTTATTCTTTGTATAAAATAAATAGGGATGTGGTGTAATTTATTTCAAAACAGCATAAGCAGGCTGCTATATAATTTTGCTCAAATCATTTCTCATAAGAGTAAAATTGAGGGCTGAGTCCTCGTGGCGTAGTGGTTGAGTGCAGGACTGTGACCATTGGCTTGGTGGTTCAAATCCAGCAGCAGCTCTCCAGGAGCAAGGCTGGGTAGCTCCCACAACCACCAGAGGACAGTGATGACCCCCGAAAAAAGTAAAATGGAGATAATAGGAGTTTAAGTACCTTGTTGAAATTTCTTTCTCTTCTCAGTTTAATATTTTTACTCCTAAACCATTTTCTCAATATCAAATTAATTCTATTAGAATATAATATCACATGCTTTCCAGGATTTTTACAGTTTATTTTCTTTTACTTTTTTATACATTTAAAGAATATGATCTGCTAAGCACATGGTGGATGCTGCAAGCCTATCAGCTGCTTGGAGTAGAAAGATCCGTGTGAGTATTCCTACAAAGATTTGCAGCTCTGGAAATTCTAAATAGGTTACTAAGAGTCAGAATGGATTTGATTGCAATGGGTTTCATAATGGACCAAGTCCCCATTATCCTTACAGATTTGCCTCCTTCATCTCCTTAGGTTGTAAGAGTAGGAAGGTTTTTTTATCTAATGCCACAAGTTAGTTTTTCAGGTGGGATCATCTTTGGGCATATGTCCTTTATACATACTACTTTGACAATGATAATCACTGATTTTGTGAATACTCCTTACGATAAACAGCAGTGACGGGATATATCTGACTGTCTTTGCCTTCTCTACCTCCATGAGGCAGGAGTCAGAAAAGTTTCCATGGGCTATTTCTATGGGTTATCTATTCTGACACTAGCTAGTCTTCCCATGTCACTGTACATCCATGTTAGGTTTGATCATTTGTTACAAAGGCAACACAGAATTCACCAACAGCACTCACAGTCCATGAGGTCTATTAAGTAGTTAACTGTCAAGATCAGCAAACAGTAAGGATACAGTCACTTGGCTCAGCTAGAGACAAGTCTCTCTGGTTCTGAGCTATGTGCTCTCTGGCTTCTTGCCTCCATGGGTCAGTGAGACAGATTGCCTGTTCTATAAGCTCAGGCTAGATGAGAAGACCAAAACCCAAACTCATTGCCATCCGGTTGATTCCAACTCACAGTGACCCTGTACAATTGCCCCTATGAGTTTCCAAGGCTATAATGTTTTATGGGAATGAAAATCCCCATATTTCTCCCAAAGAGAGACTACTGATTTCGAACTGCAGACCTTCCCAACTGCAGCCTAATGTATGACTTTTCTGCCACTAGAGTTAGTTGAGAAGTTACCCACCCAAAGTCAATGGGCCAAAGGGTCTCATGCATCTTGCTCAGCAGTCTCTGCAACTTTAGACAGAGCTCTTGAACATGCTCTTCCAAGGTTCTAAGGATTTCTCCTTCTCTGCCACCACTTCAAAGACTGCTTATCCTCATAGTCAGAAGAGCATTTATGAAGACTGACTAATCACATCTCTTAGTTTGGCACATGCTCTATTTGCATAATTTCTCCCAATGATTTGGTGCACAAGTCCACATTAAGAAATTTTACTCCACCATCCTCCTTCCTTGCAATGCCCAAGATGAGAAATGTAGAACATGATAGTCTTCAGATATGTCATATAGTGTAGTTCTGAAGGCAGGCAATCTATTTATTATTGTTTTATCAAAAGACTAGTAGAATGCCTACCAACATGTCTCAAGAATATTTTCTATAAATTAATGATTATTCTTACACCAAAATAAAATTTTAAATCATTTAAAATTATATTAAAACTTTAAAATCCATCAAGTTTTTTTTTTTTTAAATCCATCAAGTTTTATAGATAAAGCATAATAATGTATATCTACAGTAAGTCAATGCATTCTCTGGTACTACAAATGATTAAATGTTGATGAGCTTCTAACAGAAGTACTGGTAATTCCAAACTTCTAAGAAGTAAATGGACTAGAATTCTACTTCTGAAAGGTGATAGCCTTGAAAATCTGATGGACAAGTTCTAAGCAACAGATGAGGTCACTCTGAATTGATTCAACTCATTGGAAAATAAAAACAATACTAAGTCATAGCTATGAAGTTACTGAAGCAGGTCTAAGAAAAAACCTCCAAGACATCACAATGTCCAAATAGGTGACTGCAAACAGAAACTTACTTCCACATGTAAAGACTTTAGTGAAAAATGTCCTCCTAAAATTCATCTTTTACAGGGCAAATCATAGGCAAGCATAATGTAAAATGTCAGGAAAAAAAGCAAACTTAATTCATAACATTGTCTTCCTCTTAGGAAAACGAGGGGAGTGGGGCTGGAAGAGCTGGTCAAGAATACTTTGATCTAATGATTTCTTTTCCTTGCAGAGACCTGTTCAGGTGTTTTTTTTTTCCAGGATTATTGATTATTATTTAAATCAGTATATTTTTCTACCCATTCATTATTCTGAGCTTATAAGGAAGGATATGAGGCTATCTAATCATAAATAAAGGAGGCCAGGTGGCTTAACATTGAGCAAACTGAACAGTCCACAGTTGGAACTGACCACAGTATGTAGAGAAAATCATGAGGCTATCTGCCTCTATAAGGATTTCAAGTCTCAGATCCCAAAGAAACAGATCTACTCCACCCTATGGGGGTGCTACAAGTCAAGATTGGCTTGGGAATATGTGTAAGGGAGAAATTAAGTGGCACTGCTAAAAGGTCAGTGCCATTCTGAAGCTAGATATCTGCTCCATTTGATCGTTTTCTCATTGTTTCCATGTTTTATTTGTTTTAGTCACTTTGCATCTCTTTGCATATTCACTCATTCAGCCATTTAAAAAAGTTTCTTTTTTTTTTAACAATTTTATTGAGGTACAGTTCATGTATCATTTCCATGTCAATAGTTGAGTCACATTCTTAAGAGCTGCACAGTCATCACTACAATGAGCTGCAGTACTTTTTTTTTCTTCTGGCCCTCTACTCATTGCTTTTGAACCCTGGGGCTGTAGTGGCTCCAAGGTGTGCTATTTGCAGACTTGACATTTCAAATCCACCAGTGGTGATGGGGCAGAAATGAACTTTCCACTACCATAAAGAGTTACAGTCTACCTAAAACCTAAGGGGGTCGCCAAGAGTCGACATTAACTCAATGGCAATGAGTTTGTTTTATTTTATTTGTTTCTTTGTTTGTGTTGGTGTACATTGTAGGTAGCTCCCCATTTTGCTTGTCTGTGTATTTTGGTATATATTGTAGTTAGTTCCCCTTCAATCTGCTGTTTCAGTATTTGTATCTATAGGCTTACCTTATCTACATTTCATATAAAGAAAATCAATTCCAGATTACTTGTTGTTCCCCCTGTCCCTGAGTCCATGCCATATCCTTCCCCTCACCCTCCCTCATGTCCCCCAGGTCCTGTAGTTCTGTAGTTCTCCCCAAGTTCTCCCCACTGACTGTCCATCCAGGAATGCTCCCTTCTTGATTCAGTCTATTTAGGGGACTCAGACCGCCTTGCTTCCCCACCATGTGACCCCAGAAATGTCTTCTGTTGTTGTCTGCTTCAGAAAGAAGGCAGGGTGACACATCCTGGTTCCATTGCCCAGTCCCCTCTGTGGCCCATTAGCTCCTCACAGGGTTCTAGTCCTCTGAGCATTGTGGGCTAGTGTGGGGACCAGTCCAGCTTTCTGTCTTTTCCTCCTTCTGACCTACCTCCGTATGGGTGTGGCATGCTGGCCCCTCCCCCAACTTGTTCTCTGCCACTCCCACTTCTGGGGGGTGGGGGGAGGCTGTCATTCTGGCTCTGGTTGGAGCCAGCTCGGTAGCTCTCCCTTTTCATGAATCCTTCCATGTGGCCATGTTATCCTCATGGCTGAGTGCTTCGTGGTAGGGTCTATATGCCCACATTCTGTGGAGACAAGACCAGTACTCTCCCCCTGGGTGTGTTAGTGCCCTGTTCCATCCATTGACCTTTCACGTTCAAACCCCCTTTTTCCCCCTGCCTCCCTCCTTTCTTCTCCCCTTACTGTGTTGGACTTGACATGTACCTCCTTGGGTTTGGTACAACCTCCTTCCATTTCCTTATATATAAACCCAAATGTGATATAGGAGAATTATCTACTATAACTATAATGCTGATTACATTGACTTCACTTAGCATAATTTCCTCCAGCTCTTCCCAAGAGAAGACATGCTACATGTGCTCATCAGTGCTTCTGAGTGAAGCACAGTACTCTATTGTGTATATGTGCCAGAGTTTGCTGATCCACTCATCTACAGATGGAAATTTAGATTGTTTATAACTCTTTGTGATTGTGAATTGTGCTTCAGTAAATATTGGAGGCAATATAATTGGTCGAGGGTTTTTTCTTCCCTCTTCTGGATATTTTCCCAATAGAGGAAAATAGGTCATAAGGTAGCTCAATTTTCATTTTCATTAAGTATTGCCAGACTGATTTCCATAGTGGTTGTATAAATCTACAGGACCACCAGCCATGTAGGAGAGTTCTCAGACATCAAAAATGAAAAAAACATAGCACTGTGTGCTCACCTTCCTGTGATGATCACTGAGGATATATGGAGGCATGAGCAAGAGTGGTGAAGAAAGCTGATGGTGCCCAACTACCAAAAGATATATCATCTGAGGTCATAAAGACTTGAAGGTAAACAAATGGCCATCTAGCTCAGGTGCAACAAAGCCCACTATGGAAGAAGCACACCAGCTTGTGCAACCATGAGGTGTGGAAGGACACAGGTATCAGGCATCAAAGAATGAAAATCAAATCATTGTGTGCCCACCCCATCCCCAACATATGATTGCTGAAGACAAATGGATGCAGAGACAAACATGATGGAGAAAGTTGATGGTACCTAGAAATCAAGTGATAAAAGTGTCTTGTGTCTTAAAGTCTTGAAGGGAAACAAGCAGCCCTCCAGCACAGAGGCAGCAAAGCCCACATGGAAGATATATACCAGCCTGTGTGATCACAAGGGGTTGAAGGGAGCAGGTATCAAGCATCAAGGAAAAAGAATCACATCACTATGAATGAGGGGCAGTATAAGGTGTGGACCCAAGGCCCACTTGTGGATAATTGAACATCCCCTTACAGAAGAGTTGCAGGGAGGAGATGGACCAGTCAAGGTGCAGTGATGTAATGATAACACTGCAACTTTACTCTAGTTCTTAAAGACTTTACCCCCACACCACCTATCATGATTCCAATTCTACCTTACAAATCTAGCTAGACTGGAAGAGGTATACTGCTGCAGATGGGAACTGGAAATACAGGGAATACAGGATAGATGAACCCCTCAGGACCAGTAGTGAGAATGGAGATAATGGAAGGGTGGAGAAAAGGTGGGGCAGAGAGGGGGAGCTAATAACAAGGATCTACATATAACCTCCTATCTGGAGGATGGATATGAAAAAATAATAATAATTCATAAAATACCAAGGATTAGTTAGGGAGGGGGAGCAGGGAGAGAGGGGAAAAGATGAAAAGCTCAAGGCAAAGACTCAAGTAGAAAAGCAAATGTTTAGAAAATGATGATGGCAGCAGCCATGCAAAGATGGCTTGGCAGAATATATGTATGTATGGATTGTGATAAGTGATGTACTGGCCCCAAATAAAATGATTTTAAAAAGAAGAAGAAGATCAAACAGAATCAAGTTAAAACAGAAATGACACAATTAAACTTTGAAAAACCTTAGTTGATAACAAAACAGAAAACATTAAGAACTAAAGCAATTATGCACTCGGTCAAGAGGGATATCAGTGACAAGATATCATATTTTGACCTGGCTTCTAGTACAGCACTTTATCCTGTAATGTACTCGGTCTAGAACAGGACCTTTCCCTTCTCTTGCCCATAGTCAGATGGGATTCCTCAGTGGTTATCTGCATGTAGAACTCTGTAAATGACTTTTGAGTTTTCACTGTCATCTGCAACCTTCTGCAATCTGGAAGTTGAAGATTTAAACTCTAATACCATTCCTTCCTCCAGTTTGGGTTTCATTGTTTACAATTATTGGATCATTCATATGGGTGTGCTTCTTTTGTGTGAATTTAGTCATTGACATTTAATTGGCTTCCTGTTTTAAAACAAGCCTTTAAGACCTTAGACAACTATTTTTTTTATGATAAACAAGCACCATCTGATTTCGTCACAACACTTTGCTAGAACACTCATATATTCAGTTATCACTTTATGGTGGTACGTCCTGAGCAGGGCCATTTCATAAGACATGGTTGTCCTTAGATTGGGGCTATTATTAAATTTGAAAATCCATTCATATATCTATGGTTTAGTTATGTTCCTGTTCACTTTAAACACATCATTATTATTTTATTGAAGGACACCATAAATTATTTCATGCATCATATGATAGTTCTATTGATATTACCATTAATTTAGCCACTGGTTGAGTATTTAAAACATTGTCCAGAAAAAAAAGTAAGCATATATGCGATAGTGGTGGTTTTTTTAGATTAAAAATGCACTGTTGATTTGTATGCACTAACAATTTAGGCATATGAACATTTAATTTGAGGTGTGGAGATAGGCTAGATTTCATTAATGCTTTCAAAAAGGCAAAGAGAGTCATTTCAGCCTTATGCACTTGGGAGTTTTCTTTTGTAACCTGCCATCAATCTGTTTTAGATAAAGTCCAGTTCACTTAATGGAAGTTCCAAATAGAATCCTTCTGCTTTGGTCTATGAGACATATGTAGCTCTAAAGGACAGAGTCAAAAGTCCTGGTTGCCTACTGTAAGGGTTGAATAAAAACTAGATCAAAAGTGTTCTTCCATCTGTTTTTAAGGTACCAAAGTGTTTTCATTCACAAGTTTTAATAGTTCTTGAAAGTCCTAAGTGAATACTAATGATTGTACATTTTTAGTACATGTCAAATCTGTGTATACCTGCAGCTAAGACATTTAAGCTCCTGATTACATTGTCACATATTTTCTATTGTGTCTATTATAACTCTCTAGAAAATCTTGACCCTCAGTTTCTAAACACGTTCAGTCTCTCTACTATGAGCTAATGAACAAATAAACATATCTTTCTGTCCAAGATTTTGTCTTTCTATTTTGCTTCCTGGGTTTTGACATTTCTGATATCTCTTTAATTTCTTTCTTCAGTTGACCGTAATTTTGTTTTGACTCCAACTATTCCCTAAAACTTCCCTAAAATTTAAAAGGTAAAAAATGTATCTGAGACACTTTAGAATATAATGCTGATTCAGAAGAGAAAAAAATATATGCATATATGTATATACTCATGAAGAAAATTTGGCACTAGTCCAGTTGGTTCTCTCTTGATAATAATTAACCTTCAACCTAATACATTGAAATTAAACTCTATCAATTCAGAGACCACAGTTATCTTAATACTTTAACCATAAGCATAATATTTTGAAGTTAGTAGGTATTTGATAAATATGCACTGAATCAATAAATCAATTCTTAATTGCCATTGAATCTGATGAATATTTTATAATATATTAGAAATCAAGATTGCAATGCACTTGCCTATTGGTATTATATGTGTAACTCACATGGATTCTGGGATCAATAATCATCCATTATCAGCTTGGGCAGCATTAAAGCCACTCAACTCAAATAAATACAAAATATAAGACAGCCACTTCAGTCCTTATATTATCTCCCTGAAAACACATTAAAAAGAGCAATAGTTTTCAGTACCTTAATTTTCTCAGTGTAAACTTTTAGAAATTTCATTCACAAATTCATAATTTTACTGTACTCTGTCAAAACTACTCTCTTATTCTTTCTTTTTATCTAAGTAGCTTTATATTTCTTCAAGTTTTTATGACCACGATATTTTTTCTCCTCAGTATATATTGCACACCAAAAAGGATTTTTCTGATGGATACCTATTTTCTGTACAATTTCAAAAAGGAAAGGAAGGCTGAATCAGAAGGGAAAATCTTCTGAACTGTAAGTGACCATGGATTTGATTATTATATTTAAGGAAATATAAGTTATAAAGTTTATAACTTATAAGGAATGAAAGATCAAAGGTATAAACTACTTTTGTAACACTCATTCAGATGTATATGATTTCAAAATATGTGTTCTTTAGCATTGTATGCTACTGTATCTTTGAATTAAATTAATAAAACAAATCTTTAAGTGAATCTATTAGTTACCAAGAACCATAGTACTTCAGATACAGAGCACATAGATTTTTATAAAGGTCCATGCTTTATGGTTTTAACATTTGAGGTGAAGAAGATAGAGCAAACATTAAAAACAATATGTGAAATCTAACTCCAGCTAAGGTGAGGTCTCCTCTCAATGGCAGTGGGAATGATTCCCCAGGCGAATGATTGATAATGTTCTCTAACATAAAAAGGCCATGATTTTTCTAAGGTGAACAAATCATAGCTATATAAATAGATTTAGTGTTTCTATTTAATCCTGCCTCAATCTACAATGGAAAGCCAGTTTATTCTGTAAAGTTTTAGATCATTAAATTAAAAAAAAGTTTAAAAACATGAAAAAAAATTCTTATGGCATGTCCCTCTTTGATGGTAACCCTTCTAAAGATATCACTGAAGATCTAGATGCTAGAGCAAAGTGTGATGAAGAAACTAGATGGTGCCCAACTATCAGAAGGAGTAGCACCTGTGATTTTTAAACTTTGTCTTCCAACAAGTACCCATCTAAATGAGGTGTTAACTGAAGCCACAACGAAGAAGGACATCAGTCTGTGTGATTCAAGGATTATAAATGATATCATCTAAATCCAAAGGAAGGAAAGTTATCAGAGTTTAAATTACACATCCCTGGCTTGGAAAAGATTATGGATGAAAGTGGAGGCCAAAATCCATTTTCAGGGTCAATGCAGGAGTTGAGTTTCTAGGGAATCCCTCGGATCAAAGTTGAGGGATGTTAATAGCCTTGTTACTAGACAGAGAGCATTGTAAAATCAATTATCACAGACACGGTTAGAGTGAAATGTCATTTCTTAACCTTTGATCTCCTTTTTGATCCATTTATAAATTGATTCAGTTAAATTAAAAATTAGAAATATGAAGGGTAAATACATGTGGATTAAACCTCTGGTGAAACCCCTCTGACAACAGACCAGAGTTGTGAATAGTCTTACAGTTATAAAAAAGAATGCCCTGGAAAGTGGTTTATGACAGATGCAGTTGGATTAAAATTTAGTAGTTTAACATTTGATTCCCTATACGATCTGTTTTAAATTTGTGCTAGATTTTAATACTTTCTTTCCTTTTGAGTGTAGGTTTTATCTCTTTTACTTTCTTCATTTGGTTTTTTTTTTTTTAATGATTTTCTGTACATGAAATCCAGGAGAAGTAAATCTCAACAGACAATACTGGACTTCCATAAAGACAAACATTTTTCTTGGAAGAAATATAGCCAGGATGGATCTTAGAACTAAGACTTAATCTCACCGATTTTAGTTATGAAACCAGAAGAGACAGGTGCCAGGAAAATGACGTTTTCTTTGGTCAAGTCGAGTCACCTAAAAAGAGGAGCATCCTCCGTCCAAGAACTGACCTCTTGGCTGAAACACTGGACTCAAGCATGACAGTGTGTGGATGGTGCAGGGCCAAGCAGTGCTGTCGTCTGTCGTTTGTAGGGTCTCTATGAATAGGAGCCAGCAGCGTAGCTCCTTGCATTGGGTCCTGCACTGCATTGTAGCCTCCTAGATTTCCTCACAGCATTTGAGATTTTAAAATTGATTCATTTTGGGTTAGTTTCCTCAACTGATGTGGTTGAAAAATGTTTGCTGAAATAATAAACTCATGCATTGCATAGGAATCATGCATAGAAATAAGAAATCAATTCAACAAACATCATGAAATTTGTATACTTATCCAAAAAAAAAAAGAATATCACATTGAGTGGATTCATTCAACTATTAATCCATATATGTTGACTTTGACCACTCGTTAGATTATTTCTTGAAATGACTATTAAAAAAGGCTGGCTTCCTATATACTTGAAATTCTATCGCTGACAAGAGTTATTTCAGCAAAACTACAATGATCACTTTCATCATCTATGTGAGAAATTGACTTTACTTTAGAAAACTATCAACAAATATATTGTTCATTACATTGTTCAATTCCAACTTATATAAACACTCATTTTATACATTTTTCTACTGTAATGAGAATTCAATACAAGGAAAATGGTTGGTTTCCAAATTAATTCTGAGGATTTTATAGCTGTTATTTCATTGCTATTGAGACTGTCCTAAGCCCAGCCTCTTCATTTCCAGGTTGGCCATTCATGGCACTGAAAACTATATTGAACATTTATTGAATGTCTATGATGAAAAACATGGGCTGAGTCCCGGTACATAGTGGTTGAGTGTGGGACTGGGGCCCATTGGCTTGGCGGTTCAAATCCAGCAGAAGCTCTCCAGAGGGCAGTGATGCCCCTCTCCAAAAAAGAAAGAAAAACATAAGGATACAAGGGTCCATTGGATATTTATTGTTTCCACAATACTTCAAGAGAAGTTTAAAAACATATAAAAATAATGATACAATAAGTAAAGTGAGAATGATTTTAATGAGCTTCAAGAGAGAATACTTGCAATTAATCATAAGAAATAGCTATCAATTTTCTTTTAAATGTATTTCTTTTTAACTCTGCTATTTTGTATGAGAAAACTACATCAGAGTCTTCCCCAAGTAAGTAAGTGAAAAATCAATATTAGTAACAATTGCAACCCCACAACTTGCTGTAAGTCACTTAGCCTATGTCGTTTTAGAGTTTATTCTAAACAGGGTCAACCAAGAAAAAAAATCACCATTTAAGAATTGTGAAATACCAGAAAATAACAATATTCTACCTTGGTCAATTAATTTCATCATTGGTTCACTAGATATAAAAAAGTACTGTAAAATACAGGGCCATATTTTTATTCACTTCTGTTTGTGATAATTATCTTCTATTTTAAACCTTATTTGAGCTGTAAGTGTAAAATAAGTAAAATCCGAAATAGACAATACATATTGAAAAGATGCTTTTGAGAACAAGAGACTGGGTCATAATTAAATATTTTAGAGAAAAGTAGAAGTAGTTATGCTGTTCTTCATGAAGCTGCATTCTTTGGGATCTTTGCACATCTAAAATTCTATAATTTGAATATTTGGAGGAATGTTTTTCACAAAAATTTCATTTGTTCAATGTCCCAGTAAATTGAAAGAAAAATTTCCCAAGTATCATCAAATTTTTGACAAGTAACCTTTATAAGAAAACACTCCCTAATTTTGGTGAAAGACGACACCTAGAATTTTATGAATGTTTCCTTAATGGCCAGCTCCTGATTTAATTGTCCTACAGTATTATGGGCTCATCTCTATTTTAGGATAATCTAACTCAAACTTCACAGACTTCTATTTTTATGACTGTATTTCATATTGAAAATAGAAAGCAAGGTTACATATTTCTCAGTTAGTCCATATAGTTGCAGACTTTTCTTGGCCCACATTTTCCATTTGCTAACACTGTGAACAAGGCTCCGCTTCCCATCTCTTTGTAGGCTATAGAAAGCCTGTTAGAATGCCATGATTCCATCAATGTGATAACCACTGTTACTGGAGCCTTAGCTAGTTAATTCATCTCATTTTGCAGTTTGGGGAGAGGAGGTAGCTATGTTTAGAAGTCCTTTAAAGTTAGGGTTCTATGGCAGTCTTTTTGTCCACACAATAAGCTCTCCATGATGAAAGAGGATCTTACATAAAATACATCTATGATCTGAAGAGTACATCCTCATTACAGTTTTAGATCTCCATTTCAAAGACATCATGCCTACTTTGCTCCCGTGAAGGAAGACCTCTCTAAAGAGCATCACAAATGGGCTGTCACACTCCAGGTCATAAACTGCATATTGGTTGATTAGAGCAAAATAAAAGGCAACGTTGGGATTTGCTCCCTTGGAAGTTGGTATTTTCACTACAAACTTTTACCCTTACCTGTCTGTGGCACCTCTCTCAGCACCCCACTTCATTTCTTTAGATCAAACTGCTCCCAAACACCCGCGTGTGTGTCTTTCTTCTTGTGGCAGGGCTTGTGAATTTGAATTCTTTGTTTTACAAAGCCTCACTAGCTCTGCTTCCACTCGGTGTCTGAACACATTATGAACCAACTAAACAAGAGAGTAAAAAGCTGATAGCTAGCAAATTTTGCATAGATTTTACCTGCTATCCAAGTTCATCCTCAAGAAATGTGATACTGATTATCTTGATTAAAATGTAATACTTTATATTATCTGTTGTTATCATATCAGTCAAAGTCTAAGGATCAAAGAGTGGGGAGATCTGGTGCAAAGACAAGTGAATGTGAGGAACGGAATTTTTCAATACAAAATGAAAATATAGAGGCATTATCTCCGACGTTCATTTGTCTCTTCACCAGAACTCATTTGTATCATACCGATACACATCTTTCCAAAGTGCAGCAGGGTTTTCTCCTCAGAGTGTTAAAGAAAAATTTTAAAGAAAAATAAATTTCTGGGCAAGCAGAACATATGAAAATAAAAGACTTGTGAGTATAGCTTAAACAAAAATTAGAGTGGTTTAGGTAAAACAGAAAGTGAAAAAATTACACAACAGCTCAAATAAGGAGATATGAATATTACTCATGAAAACAGACAATAACTTAAAACATTGTATGATTTAGACAACATGGTAAATGTATAAAAGTTATTACAAATTGTGGGGGAAAAACTTGAAGTTGTGTATTAAAAAACAAAACAGAAACTATGTAGGGAATAATTACTATGTCATATATCTATAATATTTAGGCTTTTACTTCTGAAATTATTTTTAATAAGTCATACTAATTTCAGGTGTGTTTTTGTATGTGTATATTTCTCTAGATTACTTAAAAGTGGTGGTGGGAGCAGGTGGTTGGCAATATTTGGAGAAAGAAGTTAATTTTGGAACAGCTGTTGGCAATTTTCCTGCAGTATTATTAATCTTTTTTAAAAAATTTAAATGATTATAATTACCCTGGTATGTCACATTATATGTGACTAAAGAGAGGAAACGGTGGTGGAGATGGAGAAAATGCCCATATCCCTGGAGCTGAGAGCAATGAGGGAGATGCTCTTCACAGTATAAATTCCTGCGTGGCAGGCTTACTTGGGATGTTCCCCTCAAAGGATACAGCTCAGGTGCGCAATAGACCTGAGCAGAAGGCCTGTGAGTGCCAGTGACCACCTGATCAGAGCTCATTTAGCGATTGTCATCACTTTGTAGCAGCCATGCAGTTAATACCCAGTGTATTTGACACCTGCTATGTTAAATTAGTACTTGCAGAATTAACACCTGCTGTCAACCACCCAGCATGAATGTTGCTTTTTTCAGGATAAAAGGCAAATAAATTATTTCCCTAGAAATTTGTATAAATTATTTTTCTGGATGGAGAATTACTTGGAAAGAGTTTGGGACTGACAGTCAAGATTTTTCATTTCGTTTGTTGTTCATTTTTTTTTAATTGTTGGAACTGTCAGCAACTAAGTGTACCTTTCTGACTACAAAGCAGATGCCTAAAAAATTAATCCAATATGGCCCCACAAATCACGGCTTTACTAATGTATGAAAATCTATAGAGATACAAATGTTATGTTAATTTCCCATTAAATGTAATTGTAATAGAAGCATAATTCTAAATTATGACTGATTACTTATAAATGGCAAATCTTTTTCTCCAGATGTAAATGTTCATGCAGAACAGCTTCTACTTATACAAAACTCTATAAAGCAAAAAGCCAAACCAGTTGCCAATGAACTGACTTAATTCATGAAACCCTCTTCTGTTTCTGAATAGTTTTAATGACTGTGATCTTTATGAAGGATCTATGATCCTTTATGAAGGATACCAGCATGCCTTTCTTTTCAAGAGTTTCCAGGGGGGTTTCCAATTGACAAACTTTCTATATGTAATGGAGCACTTAAATGCTTGAATCACCCAGATCCATTACTCTTTCTAATTTTTAAAGAATTAGTCAAGTAAAGTACTTTGCTATCTATGTAAATTGATATTAATAAGTACAAAATATATCATCTTATAGTATAGTAAATAATACACCTGTGTGTTTGTTTTTACTTACAGTCTCTTATTTCATTGTTTATGAATAAATAAGTAATCATATTGTTAGGGATGATAAGTGAGGCATTAGTCTAATGCAACATATAGACAGAAACAAAACTAAAATAGAGTTCTACTGCTAAGACTTCAACTGTGGAATAGAAGAAATAATAAATATATGAGATTCAAAACATACATTTAATTACTTTATTATTTTTGATTCAGAAATATTTTATTGAGCATAGTTTAAAAACTATGTTGTTAATCTTCCTGTCAGTGCTCACTCATTGAAATCTTAAGTGGAATAGAATGAAACCATACCTAGAATGGCACTCTTCTCAAAGTTGTGGTAGACAATTGAGAACCTTCCTCTTTTTCAGTGGCCTGTACTTTACCAAGCTTTATGTCTTTTTCTGTGCCTTGCTCCATCCTGATAACATGTCCAAAGTAAGCAAGAGAACATCTCACTAACCTCACCTTTAGGAAATCTTCTGGCTGCATTTTCCCCAAGACAGATGTGTTTATTCTTTTAGTAGTCCATGGTTATTTCAGTTTTCTTTACTTGCACTTTGATACAGATTCATCATTTTTTCTCTGCTCATTTTTATTCATTGTCCAGCATATATGGCAACCGGAAATCCCATGGCTTAGTCCTCAAAGTGGCATCATTTCTCTTTAATTCTTTAAGAATTTCTTGTACACCACCAATTGCAATCAATACTATGATTCCTTAAATGTTGCTCGCATGACCATTGTGCATCTAATCAATAACTTCAATCTGTTCTCCATTTCTGATGAAGCTTCTCTATTGATTAGATTGTGAGACTTTTGCTTTCCTTCCTATTGGGGTGTAAACCATTCTGAGGGCTGTAGTTTTTGTCTGCATTAGTGTTTCACGTGCTCCTCCCTTTGGGGAAACAGGATTATGCCATCTATATCAGACAGGTTGTTACTGAAATTTCTTTCAAACCTGATGAAATATCTTCCTTATAGGGTTTAATTTATAAGAGTATTTCCTTGGTATATAGATTAAATAAGTATAGGGGGAAGTTCCAACCTGGAAAGACACCTTTTTTATCTTAAAACATTCAATATTCCTCTTATTCTATTGGAATTACTGCCAATTGGTCTATCTATAGGTTACACATGCACATAATAGTTTTGGAATTTCAATGTTTTATATATATATATATGTGTGTATGTATATCAGTGATATACACAATTAAATATCTTTGTATCCCCAATATAACACCAATAAACATATTTCTTCTTTCAATGGAGTTATTGCTGATATAAGCAATAGTATTCATCATTGCAAGTTTTAAGACTCTTGCTTAAATTTCTGGCAGCACCCTGTGTATATACTTCTATAGCAGTTTTTGAATTATCTTCCAAAAATTTTACTTGCATGTGATACTAATGATATTGTTCAGAATTTTTCACATTCTACGGGTCACCTTTATTTTCAATGGGGACAAATATGGATCTCTTTCAGGTAGCTCTCTTTCAAATTTCTTGGCATATGGCATAGACTCTTAAATGTGCCTGAACCAATATTTTTTTATTGAAACATTTCAATTGATATTCTGTCAGGTCCTGGAGCCTTGTTTTCACCAGTGCTTGTTGTGCTGCTTGGATTTCTTATTTCAACACCACTGATCATCTGCTATCTCTTGAAATGGTTAACAATTGACTTTATCTTTGGTACTGTGATTCTCTGTAAGTTTGAAATTAAAATGTTTTTTGACTTAAATATACTTAGGTTATTATATTTGGCATAGGAATTTTTAGCTTGTCTTTAATTCCATGAGATTTTCGGTAAGTAGTTTAAAGGATTGAAACAACTTCATGAAACCAATTGATTACTTGTAAGAGTTTTAGATCTAAAACTTTTGTTTCTTTTCTTCATTAATGGCCGATGTGTTGAGTCAGGAAGTGTTTCACATATTTTTGTTAGGTATGAGGTATCCTGATTAATATTATGTGTTATTGATATTAATAGCACATGTCATTGGAGTCCTGTGGTAAATAGGAAAATAAAGTATTTTAGCAATTTTATTTTATTGAGTTCAACTTTTGGATCAGGACATAGAAAACATCCTGCATGGGTTTCACGTACTGTTGCTTTACTCTACTTCTGCATTCACTGTGTCACTTTCTGGTTCCCTGGACAGGTAAATGAGGTTTAGTTTGTCAGAGCCAGACATTATTTTCCGTACTATGATATCTGGCTTGTTCTTCACTTGGAAGGAGTGTCTTCCTCTTCTGATGATGATCTGGCTCACATTAAAATGTCTAAGGAGAGAAATCCTGAAAGACAATTGGTCACATCTGTCTTTTTTATGATAGTTCAATATTGGTTTTTTTTTTGGGGGGGGGGCGGGATCACTGTCTCTGGTGGTTGTGGGAGCTCCCCAGTGCTGCTCCTGAGAGCTACTGCTGAATTTAAACTGCCAAGTCCACAGGCTGCAGTCCCACACTCAACCCCTTATGCCACCAGGGCTCAGCCTGATCATTCAGTATTGTAAAACTATTATCAATGCTTGGGGCTTTATGGAAATTCAACAACTCATGCTATAACTTGACCAATGAATTCCTGCTGTTGATCCATGCTGCCATTATCTGAGCAACTCCCAATAGTATGCCTTTTGTGTAGCTCTGATCACTCTTCCTATGCCTTGTATTTTGCATCTGATCTTGAACAGGGGGTTACTGAGAAGGGATTGAAACACAATATGAGTGATACTAACTAAACATTATTAATATCCTGGGGTCATTGTGCAAGTTAAGAGTGCATGCATGCAATGTGTTGTGACTGAAAACAATATTCATTTACATATTATGTAATCCCCCAAACTGTACCCTTTCCAAGAACACACAGGGGATAGGTAATATATTTTCTAGCCTTATTTCACTGTACAAAAGCCTATAAAGAAGAACATTTTAAACAATCACACCTACAGGATGAAAATTTACACAATAATCTTTCAATATCACAATATGATAGCTATGAAATTTCTTCTGCTTCATTCATTTATGCCAGTACCTGAACATGAGACCAGTACATACTGCATATGAAGGGGAAATTCACCCAGGACACCATAGAAGTGAAAAATGAAACTGGGAATTTTATGTACAATGGGTATGGAAAGTAGTAATTGATGCTGAATTTGGAGGAAAAGTTTCATCTTGAGCATGAGGATAAGATACTTGAATGAGTAAATATATTGTGGAAACAGTACATCCAGAATGCTCTTTGAAGTGATCGTGGCGACATTTCATCTCAGGTACTTTGGAACTGCTATTAGAAGAGATAGAGTCCTTTAAGCAGACAGATATCTGCCTTGGTAAATAGAGGATAACTAAAAAGTTGAAGACCATCAACAAGATGGATTGATGCAGAGGTTTCAACAACCAGTTCAAGATTAACAATTCTAAGAAAGTGTTAGGACAAGGCAGTATTTGTTCTATTTGATACAGGTTTTCTATGTGTTGGAACCAACTTTATGGCACCATATATATATGTATGTATGCGTGTGTGTGTATTAAGAACATGGAATTTTAGCTTAGACATCCTTTTATAATTAATATTTTTATTAATATTTACATTAATCCATAATGTTATATAATCTTTCTCTGCCTCAGGATTGCATACCTCACATGAGAACATGATAATACTTAAAGCAGGATGTTGGCTTAATATTTAATATACTTAAAAATGACAAGTATATAGTAACCATTTTAAAAGTATATATTTGGACAATTTGGACAAAATGGACAATTTATAAGGGATATCTCACTAATGCTAATCTGAGCTGAGTCTTTGATGATAATGCCAGTTGGCAGAATCAGTAGGTAAGTTATTTCATGTGGAAGAAGCTGTGTGAGTTTATGGAAGAAAATGTGGGAAGTGCTTACTGTCTCTGTCTCTCTCATAAATCAGAAATGGCTATAGCAAAATTGATTCTGACTTATGGTGACTCATGTGCCAGAGTAGGAGTATCCTCTATAGGACTTTCAAAGGAGGTTTTTCTAGAAGTAGACCGGCCGATCTTTCTCTTGAATTCTGGATGGGCACACAGCTCCAAGCTTTTAGTTAGCAGTCAAGCATGTTTAACCATTTTTACCACATAAAGACTCTAGTGACAAATTATAGTGGAAGATAAAGTTGCAATGCAAAAATGGATGAATTCATTTCTCAAGTAAGAAGTTCTATTCTAAATAAAGTACTTAGTTTCTGAATGCTGATATAACAGAAGTAGAAAACAGTAAAAAAGAGAAGCTTATTATTCCCTGTGTAGGAGGTTAGAAGGCTGAGTTGAAGGATTTAGCTGTAGACATGGACATTGTCTCTCTTGAGGCACAATGGAAATTCTTGTCTCTTTCAGATTTTGTTCCTTAGTTCCTTGGTGATCTTTTTGTGGATTAATCTTTCTTCCTATTCTCTGTGCCTTATCGGCTTCCTTTATCCAATCTCAAAAGTGATTGGCTTAAAATGCATCCTGTATTGTCGCTGCCTCATTAGCATAACAACTCTATTCACAACTAGAATTATAACCACAAGTATGTTGTTTGTTGTTACAAGACATAGAGTTGGTTCCAACTCAGAATGATTGAATGACTGCGTCTTAGTTTTTTGTACAGGATTTGCATGATAATGATGTGCCCTGGAACACACATTTTTCCCAATGTTAAATGTGATTTGTTATGTTTCACACATTTGAGTGCAAATCTAGGAAGTCAAATCTAGGAAGCTACATAGCACTTATGAAGCACATAATTATCCTCTAGTTATTTAATAATTCCTCCCTTGGCTATTATGGTATTTGTTTTACCTCATTAATCTTGTTAAAATTAAGAGCATTTGATGCATGAATGCCAAGATAAATAATCCTTCAGAAATTGTAACGGGAGTGTGTTAGTCCAGGTGGACTGGAAAAACAAATTCATAGACACACTTCTATATGTATACGAGAGAGTTTTATATAAAGGGTAAGTGAACATTAAGAAAGCATCCCAGCCCAGTCCAGTCTAAGCCCATAAGTCTGATATTAGACCATACATCTGATACCAACCTATAGAGTCCACTTCAGACTCATGAAACACATGCAATGATGCTCAATGCAGGATGATCACAGACTCGTACGTGGAAAATCTTTGGATCCATTGGTGTCATAAGCATCTCAGTGCTGGCAGGGGTCTTCATGTAGCTTTGCCGGTGCCCAGAGAACAGGGTCTATCACTTTAGTGCCATAAATCTAATCTGTAGATGGTCTCTCAGGGAGTCAGCATTATCAGTAGTGAGTCTCCAAGGGAGTGAGCCCAGAGGAGAAAATTCTCAGAGAAGGAAATCCCACCTCCCAATAGAAAATCCAGAAATTCCTCAAATCCTTCGGGGAAGACTATGAGGCCTCATTGGCTGTATTCTGATTGAAAGTCTAAACTCCACCATTCTTTTTTTTTAATTATTTTATTGGGGCTCTTACAGCTATTATAACATTCAGTACATCATCTGTATCAACCATATTTGCACACATGTTGCCACATACATTTCCAAACATTCTCCACTTGAGTCCTTGGTATAAGCTCCTCTAAAAAAAAAAAGCTATCCCCTTCCCCCCTTTTTTAATGAATCATTTTATTGGGTACTCACACACCTCCCCTCACGATCCATACATACATCAATTGTATGCAGATCTCATTTGCACACTTGTTGCCATCATCACTCTCAAAATATCCTCATAACCCTCAAACTGACAGCAGATTATGTAACTACCACAGGGAGTATGGGGGTATGGGAAGAGAGGGGTGGAGAAGAGGGGGAAGTGGAACTAATAGCAATTATGACAGTTTAAATTCACTTGAGGGGGATGAATAAGAAAATTTCAGGTGAATTGATACATTGGATGGCATAAGATATGGCAATAATAATAATAATGTAATAATGAGGGTTCCTGGGGGGTAGGCTGTGGAAGGGAAAGGATAAAGGGGGACTGATATCAAAGAGTTCAAGAAGAAAGAAAGTGTTTTGAAACTAAAGGTTGTAGCAATTGTAAACTTATATATATTCTCTGCTTTCAGCCACTATCCATTGGACACTAATATTGATATCCTTAGTCCAAGTTCTCTTCTGAATCTGATTTGAATTTCTGGCAATCTCTGTAAATTGATAATTGAAATTATTTTTAAAATATGCTCATAATGCATTTACTTGAACGTGATATTCATGATACTGTTTGATAGTGTCTGCTGTGCGTTAGCCCTCAGGTCTTTGGAATGCACGTGGGTGTGGTTGGGCTAGGAAGTTGTTTTCTAAATTTTTGACCTAGATGTGTAATTGCTTCTAGTGTTGTCTCCTTCTGTTTTTGAAGCACCCCCTTTGATATTCTTTCAATTCATCAAGCTATATTTTTCATGAATACTTTAACTGAAACTTAAAAATTCATTCTTCAATACTATTTTCTGCATATATTACCTCTTGAATTGGCTTAACATGGACCAATTACCACATATATTCATGTATAAGCCGAGTTTTTCAGCACATATTTATGTAGCTTCTGTGGTGAAATTAGGTATCTTGGCTGATGTTCGTGTCAGTTTAGCCTTGAGTACACATAGCATTTATTTTTTGTATAGTTGCTCTGTATACTCTTTGACTTTCTTTTGCTGCTTCTGGTCATATTAATTTTTTCTAACCAGTGGAATTTTTCAATATACTAACAGTAAGAATATTCTCTGATAGTGCATCTGAACCCTTTCACACAATTGCTTAATTTTTTATTTTTAGTTATTTCAGTTTGAATAATGACAGATGTACCTTTCCATTTGGTTTTATAACAAAGTGACCAGATTCCCGCTTTTGGCGGGACTTGGCAGAACAGTCCCTATTTTAAACAATTTTCTCTGCGTTGTGTGGCATTTTAAAAAAGCCCCAATTTTTGGAAAGAATGCATGACAAGCTAGGGAACGGCGGGAGAATGGGAAGGGAATATAACTCCTCTACTCCCCTTCCCCCTCCTCAATAATGTCCTGCTTTACAGATGTTAAAATCTAGTCACTTTATTTTATAACTAAAGGTGTTTGCACATTTCACTATAATAATTTGTCGTCTCAAGTGCCCATTTGACATCTGTTCAACTCTAATTTGATCATTTCTCTCTTTGTTTTGTCAAGCTTCCAATTCTCTTCCATTTTTATTTTTTTCTCTTTCTTCTATTGAGGACACTTGCCTCTCATAATGTATGATGCCTATGTTGTTTTCCCACAGTTAGTCAGGTCTTCAGTCATCTATTAATTCTGTTAATTTATTCTTATGATGGTCTCTAAATTCAAGTGGGATATACTTTGGTTTTCAAAAGGGTTTATTTTCATTTTCTTCAACTCTAACTTGAACTTGCAGGTAAACCATGATGATCTTTTACATAGTTAGCTCTTAATATTGTTCCAAAGAGTTATAATGAGTTTCTTTGCATAGGTAAAGTCAATGTGATCCCTGGGTAGTTTATCTAGCAGAGTCCATTTCAATAGTGGTATACTGTGGTGAGAAAGTCTACCATTGTTTCCAGCATAATTTCTACCATCAAGAACATATTTTATAACAACTGATGCTGTATATATTTTGTTTTCAAATTATAATTAAGTACATATGAATCAATACATCTTGATTGCATATTTGATAAATTTCAGATATTCTCTTCTGAATCTGATTTGAACTTCTGGAAATTCTCTGAAAATGGACAACAGCCATCATTTTTAAAATATGTTCATAATTAACTTTTTTATATACACAAGAGCAACTGTACATTAAGAAAACATCCCATCCCAGTCTGGTCCAAGGTCATAAGTCCAATATTAGCCCATATGTATGATACTAGTCTATAAATTCTTCTTCAGACTCACTAAGCACATGCCATGATTCTAAATGCAAGATGATCACAAGCTAGATGGTTAGAAAGTCTTTGTTTGGATCTAATGGCTTTGTAAACATCTCAGTGCTAGCAGGGGTTTCCAAGTGGCTCCTCTGACTTCAAAGGTCTGGTTACATGCATATGGCCTGTCTGGCTCAGGGCACTAGGGTAGTTGTATGCGGCTTCTCCTCAGGGATATCTCACAGGAAGTTCCATAATTCATTTACTTGAATGTAGTATTCTTTATAATGTTTGATAATATATAGCAATTGATAAAAAGTGTTCAGTTTCTTCACCTTTATCCTTGGTGATTTGTGCATACATTTGAATAGTAGTCATAGGATCCTTCTGATATGTGTATGGATATTATATTCTAACTGACAGCATTACACTTCAAGATATATTTGGACATTTAGCATTGACAATGAATATGTCATCATTCCTCTTCAATTTATCCTTCTTAGCATAGTAGACTACTTGATTGTCCAATTCAAATTGACCAATTGCAGTCCCTTTTGACTCACAAACATATTTATTCTTTTGGGTTCCACTTCATTTAAACAAATTACAATTTTTATAAGCTCATAGTTCATGCACTCAATGTTCTAATTCTGGATGGATGCTTTTAGCTTCTCATCCTCTTCTTTTTCTGAGTCATGACACATCAGATGTGATACAGTGGTAAATGCAGCGGGCTACTGTGTTGTTCTGAGTAGATTGCAGAAACAGAACTCATAGACACTCATATTTTATAAGAGGGATTTTTATGCAAAGGTAAGTGTACATTAAAAAGCATTCCAACCCAGGCCTGTCCAATTCCATAAATCCAACATTAGCCCACATGTCTGATACTGATCTACAAAGTCCTCCTCGAACTCACAAAACACAGACATTGATGCCAAATGCAGGAGGAATGCCGAATCAGTGTGCATGTAAACATCTCAGCACTGGCAGGGATCTCCGCACAGCTCTCCAGCACCCAGGCTTCATCATGGGAGGTTCCTCAGCGATGTCTCACAGATAGTCAACCTTGCCAGCTGAGGCAGAGAACGAGCTAGGGCATCTAGCTGTACACTGGCCTTGCCATCAGAGATCAAGAGACCAGAAAGATGAGATTCTCCGCCCTTCATTCAACCTGCCCTTCAATGAATCCCACATGTATTCATGGGTCAGGTTGGCACAAGAAACCTTACTATCAGAACTCTGCAGGAGAAAGATGAAGACTTCTACTCTCATAAAAAAAATTATAGTCTCAGAAATCTACCAAAAGAACTGTCAAACTCACTGTGATCAAGGCACTGCTGACTCACACTGACCCCTCATGGATTTCTGAGATAGGAACTTTAATGAAGTAAAGAGTCCAGTCTTTCTCCTGAGGAGATGCTGTGCTTTTGAACTGCTGGCCATGCGTGCAGATTGTCACCCAGTGTAGAACCTCTAAAATACCAGATCTCCACAGGGGCAGTTCTACACTGCTCTCCAGGGCCACAGTGAGTTGATGGCAGTTAGTTTTACTTGCTTCTTTGGTTGGTCTTTTGATTGTTTGAGTTTTCTGCTGTCACCTTCTTCTCTAGTCATATTTTGAGTGCCTTCCAACCTGAGTGATCTATCTTCTGGTACTCTATCAGACAATATTGCATTACTATCAAATGGGTCTTCACTAATAAGTGTTTTCCCTATTTTCCAGAAATTAATTCCCAGCTCCTTTCCCCTAGTCTTCTGTGTTTTAGAAAGCCAGCTGTAGTCTGTCCACCATGGTTGGTGACATGCCAGTGGAACAGGTTCAACAAAACAGCAGGATGAAAACAACAACAGTACAACAGAGTGACAGATGACTGACTGGTGGTCCCTAGGGGCATGGGGTATGGCTTATAAAAAAGTATTTTCAATAGCACAATGTAATCCATAATAAATGTATTAGTGGTTGTTCACACTTATCACTGCCTCTAATAATAAGTATTTCTCCCAAGGAGTTACATAGCATACATTTTAAAGCAAAGCAACCATTATTTTATTAAGATATGAAATATGATGGAGAATAGTTGGCATTGTACTGGAAACCCCTAGTTATTGACATCTGCACAGCTAACATTTCCTTAAATTTTATGTATAAATTGATATTCTAGATAAAAATTCATATGTCAATGTAGACTTCAGAGCATTTATGACTTTTACAAATACAGATTATGGGAGACATGCATGCAATCTCCCCAAACAACTGAGGGGTTTTCTAAAGATGAAAGTGCTAAATTTCAGCAAATGGAGAAACTGCAGTTAATAAGGTAGGAACAAAATATCGATATGCCTACACTGCCTATTAAAACATTAACTAGCTTCCAATTTTATTTGGCATAAATCCGGACATAATGATCCTGTATCAAACTGATTTCTTCTTTAACTTTCTGTTCTTATCTCCTTTTAGAGCAAGCTTGAAGGCTGTCGGGAGGGGGGTTGCAACTTCTTTAATTTAACAATAATATTTTCTTTGAACTTGTGATATTTAATGACACTCACATGGGATAATGACGCATGCGTGTGAACTAAGGAAATTCACACAATCTACACAGTGTTCTTACTGCCATTAAAACACATACCCTTTAAAATAATTCATGAGCAAAGAACTCTATGGTTGCACAATTCATGGAACTACAATAAGACAGAGAAGTTTTACACCTACAATTGAGTAAACAGAAAGGTGTTGATAATCCCAGAGGACTATACTTTCTTTTGAAGAACTTCCCTCCTATACTCAACAAAGACAATGGCATCCTAAGATTAAAACTTGACCTGAAAACTAAATCATACTCTTCTTATTCATGCTGATTCTCTTATTTATATTATTTCCTTACTATATCACCTAGGTTGAAAATAAAG
The DNA here is from genome assembly GCA_004026705.1 of Nesogale talazaci. Taxonomy (NCBI): domain Eukaryota; kingdom Metazoa; phylum Chordata; class Mammalia; order Afrosoricida; family Tenrecidae; genus Nesogale; species Nesogale talazaci. Next base: position 4,579 of record PVJH01014567.1, on the reverse strand, counting down.
ACATGGCATGATTGGAAAAGACTGTAAATAGCATGAATTTTTTCTTTCTTTTAACAGCGTCTATTTATTATTGTTAATTGTGATTTCATATCATTCCATTGCTCATTCATGTCAAGTAGAATAGTATAATTGTTACCACAATCAATTTCCAGACATTATTTTTCTACATTGTTTCGTTGGTAACACCTCTTTTTTACCCTTTCCCCCACCCTCCACCCCCACTGTACCCTCTATGTTAGTCTGGGTAGCTTAGAGAAACAAATGCATGCACACACGTATGTATATAAGAAAGAGTTTTATATAAAAGAACAGTTGAATATTGAGAAAACACTCTAGCACAGTCCAGATCAAGTCCATAAGTCTGATATTAGCCCATATGTGTGATAACAATTTATAAAGATTTCTTTAGATTCACAAGACAGATGCAATAATGCCGAATGCAGGGAGATCACAGGTTAGTGGGAGGGAGATCTTGTGGACCCAGTGATGGAAGAGGCATCTTAGCACTGACAGGAGTCTCCACATGGATTCTCCAGGCCCAGGGTTCTGGCTGCATCAGGGTAGGTCCATGTGACTTCTCATCAGAAATGTTTTGCAGTGAGAGAGCGAAGAGACAGTGTCTCCTACCTTCTAAGAGGAAAAATATCAGAGTTCCCAGGAACTGCAGGAGAAGGTCATATACCCATACACAGTTGTCTCAGTAGCAAAATCCTGATTAACAGCCTAGACTGCATTTATATACTTTACATCCTCAAACTGACACCAGATTCTGTAACTACCACACCCTACATCCCGCAAATCCTTATTCAACTTGCTATTTATCTATTTATTGTCCCTATAAATTCATCAATCCTACATTTCATATATTGAAGTTTATTTCCTATATCATCAGTTGGAAATTGAGAGGATGTTATAAAGTATGTACACAAAGAAGACTAAAAAATGTCTGTAAGTTATGTACCACTTTCACTGATATTCTAATACAGAATGTAAAAGCAATTATTGCTATAAAACCCAAGATTGTGAATTGTGTGATATCAGTGCCTTCATATAAATCAAAGTGCTCTTATACATTTGCATTTAAAATAAATTGCATAATACAGAGGAGGTTAGTTAAATGTAAGCTAGTAACTTAAAAGTTAACTTTTCTTATGACTTTATCAAAAAAAGTAAGACAAAAGTATCAGGAGAGGGAAATACAAGAGATATTAAAATATGTTGTCTCTGTGAAGCAGCAGAGGAAGAAGACAACTCAGAAATCAGCGTAGTAAATGATTCCGAGTCTGACAGCCTTTGCAGATCGTCCCTCTAATTCCTGGGACCACAAGACATGGATGAGGTCCAGCTACCTCAACTGAACATTTGTTTCTAGTTGGATCCTGATCAAAAGGAGAAAAGTCATTTAATAAAATTAAAAATTCACTTTCAGTCTAAACTGATTAGATTCATTGTCAATTGTCTGGAAATCATTTTAAAACCTTCAACCAAAAATATTCCATGAAACTATGACTAAACTGCATAACAGTTTAGCTTAAACAAGAGTGTTTGTTTTGAGCATTGCGCTCTTTTAATGAATTATTCATATGGTCAAGCTAACCAGAGTTAATCTAACGCATACATAATTACTTTAAAATGAAGAATGTCTAAATTAATAGTGATATAAAAATTTGGGGGCATTAATGAAAATAGTGATACAAAGTTATGTCTGTAACCAGTGCCATTGAGCTGTTTTTATAGACAGGGTGAAACAATGTTTGAATGTACATATTTCCTCCAAAACTCATAATTTAAACATTACACATAGAACAACGAGACACCATAGAAATTTGTCTGCAATTTGAAGAAGCTGCTCAGCATTTTTATGAGTCATTGAGACCCACAGTTGTATGTCCAATCCTGTTCATTAATTTTCGGCTTCCTCATTTATATTGAGTTACACCCACTTTCTACTTTTCTTTTGACCGTGTCCAAAATCATTTTAGCCAACATGTCTCTTTTATGAAAGCCTATTTTTCTTGTATCTACCAGGCATACTCATTTTCCAAATATTCATATAACAGGTTTCTTCACTTCCCATTTATTATGTCTCCAATAGAACCACCCCATTGGACCTTCCTTACCTACTCTATGAAAAGTGCAATCTTTTTAACTTGGAGTATTTTCAAGTCTCCTTTCTCAAAAAATTTAATAGTGCTTTTCATTTTAAGTATACTGTTTATTTTACTCAATGAGTTTACTTCTCTATTAGTCCCATAAATACTGCTACCCAAAGCAAGTATAAAGAGATACAGAATAAATTATTTGTGACCTCTTCTTATCAAATAATTTTAGGTATGAAATTATGAAAACATTATATGAAGATTTTAGTTCTCCTTCCTTCATAAAGTTGGCCCAAATTACCCTGTTACTACTGATTCTATTCAAATATTATTTTAACCAAATAAAAAATTCTTAGAATCTTGCTATCCAAGTTTACATTCAATATGAGATTGGACATGGTCAAACAAGCTCTTAACCTTATTTGTATAAAATCACTTATCTACAAAGAGAATAGATTTATATTTTTACTTGTGTTATAAATTTTTGTCAATACACAGAAAAACTAATCTGATAGCTTATTTCAGTTTAAATCTTCAAAGAATATAAGTCTTTAGCCTAATTGCATGCATTTACTTGAAGCTAGTGATCAGTCAATATTCTGAATGGTGGATGGCAGGTGTTCATCCTAATTTAACAAAGCAGGTGCCAAATCTTGTTGACTGGGGCTAGCTGCTACTCCTACTGCAAAGCTCTTTATTTGGGAGTTTCACCTAATTAAAAATATCTAGCCGTCACCTGTCAGTTTCATCTCCATGGGACAGTGGATCCTTCAGAGACTCTGATTTGCACACCTTTTCAGAAAGAAAGCAAAGGGGGGGAACATTCTAATGCAGTGTTTACATATATTTTCCTACGATTGACATTTTAGCTGCATAATATAATCCACTCACTTGGAAATGTATTATACAGTCTTTGAAATTATTGTAGTCTGATAAGTAAATTATATGCAAAGCATGATGCATAAAAGAGAAGTCCAAACCATGCAAGATAATAAATTTCACATGACTGACATTATTCTGTTCCCTATAACCCTTTAAGTCCTTACACAAAACTAATATATGCTGAGAACACCCCAAGGAGATACACAGAGGTCAAATGTGTAACTTAATGTGTGTGCTAAAATGAAATCTTTTCTAAAGCTCTTGTTATTACAAGATAATCCTTCCAGGTAACTGGCTCAAGTGAATCATAATGTGTATTGTGACTGTGATGATCTTTAAAAAGTTCATGCATTAGATGATAGCCAAGTGTATTGCATAAAATTAGATGACTGGTTGGAGACTGTCATATAGAAAGTCACAATGTTAATGATATTTCATTGCCATTTATTTGTCTGAATGTTATCAAGATATATAGCATATACATTCCCAAATTAAAGTATCTAAGAGTAAGGAATTAATATTGTGCTGAAACATACTATTATTCATAGAGTAAAATAAATTTAATGTACAAATTGATACACGTCTCCTGTTATTGTTTTCCAGTGCCATCAAGTTGTTTCTGACCCAGAGTTACCACATGCACAAAGAATGAAACACTACCCACGCTTGTGTCATCCTCATTCAGTTTCCCCATGCTTGTGCCCATCATTATAGCCACTGGCAATCGATTTCATTGAGGTCTTCCTCTTTTCTTCTGCCCTGCTACATTAACAAGCATGAAGTCCTTATCAAGGCACTGATGTCTTCTCACAACATGTCCAAAGAAGTATGGCCATTCTTGCCTCTGAGAAGCACTCTGGCCATACTTCTTCTAAGACAGATTTAGTTACCATTTTGTAGCCCATGTTACTTTAAATATTCTTCACCAGCTCCACACTACCAATGCATGATTTTTACTTTGGTCTTACTTATTCAAAGTCCAACTATCACTTATATTTGAGGTGACTGAAAATACCATAACTTGGGATAGGCACACCTTAGTCTTCAAAGAAGTGTCCCTGTTCTTCCCCACTCTAGAAAGGTGTTATGCAGCAGATTTACAAAACGCAATTTGTCTTTTGATCTCTTGGCTGCAGCTTTCACGAGAAGCCATTGTAAATCCAAACAAGATGAAATCCTTGATAGCATCAATCTTTTCTCCGTTTATCATGATGTCACATATAGGTTAGGCTTAGATAAAGGTCAGATTTCCAAGTATTTGATTTTCTCTTTGGCAGTGATGGATAGGTGTGTTACATGGAAAACTGGGCACAATGAATGGGGATGATTTTCAATCAAATAAATTTGGATCTGAAGTTCACATACTTTCTAAACTCAGTCCTCTTTTTCCTCATAACATATGATTAGTACATATCAAATTTTTCTTTGTGAAGTATAGTAATACAAATCTCTTTCACATGCTCAAAAAATTGGAGTTACAGTTATTTTGGACATGAACCCTATGTCCTAAGAAAAAACTAAGCATCTATGGAGTATATCACTTGAGATATTTAATTTGAATTGAAGTTACTTAATCGCTTTTTTCAGAAGTTAAGAAA